>CM032663.1:55033317-55045556 GCA_019095985.1 Streblospio benedicti
TTCAATCATTTCAATATAAAGTTCTGAACAGATTCTTTCCATACAACTATTATTCATCTATAATTTAAAATGATCACAGCCCACTTTGCTGTAATTGTAACAAAATTGCATTTGGAACACTATTTTTTATAATTGTAATGTGGTCAATAATTTCTGAATCAAACTTAAATCGATCGTTGAAATCAATTTTAACATAACATAACATAATTTATTTCAGAATATTAAAATTCCATACATCAAAAAGATGTGAAATATAAAATAAATATATAAATATATGAAATGGATAAATGTATTTAAATATGTTACTAAGTAAAAGATGTGAGTCTGCCATGCGACAGAATGACTAGGAATATAAAATGAACACTGGATACAATGTTCATCGGTACCAAGAGATTATCACATTTAAAAAATACGATCACGAAAAATTAACAAGTGATTTTCTGTACAAAGTTTTAAAAGGATTAATACCATTTTCAACATAAAAAGCAGATATGCTAGTACCACGTTGCAAACTAAATAATTTTCTACAAACATTATTCATATAAACACATGCTTTTTGAAGAAAGATATATCGTAGTTGGTCCACAGTTGAATACAATAAGCAGTGCTTAAGAATGAACGAAAAAAGACATATTTTGACATCATCTTGGCATTTTCTAAATTTGTTAATTATCATATTACCTCTAGTATACAATGCTTTTATGTGAAAATATATTTTCTTTAAAATTACTTTAGTATAACTCCTAAATATTTAATACTTGTCACAAGCTTTAGTGCTTCACCAGCTAAATACACCAAACACATCTTCAAGGACTTCAGACTTGGTGGGTTTAAAGCACATGTACTTAGATTTTTACTATTAAAAACAACTGTATTATCTAATGCAAACTCATTACATATCTGTAGAAGATCATACATTGTTGATGGAGAGGGTGCTATAATACAAGTATCATCAGCATATATAAGATGGTTATACATGGTATCATTAAACATGCAACCTATTTTACTCTCATTTAGTTTTACACTCAAATCATCTATATACACATTAAAAAGTATTGGAGACATGATGCCCCCCCCTGCCTTACACCATTAGACACTGTAAACATGGTAGTAGTCCGGCGGTCAGGGTCATATACCCTTTATCTAAGTTAAAGTTTTTTTTTTCTTTGATTATTCATCTAGAGGGTCTATATAATGAGTTCCAGGTGGGTGTGAAGTTCTCACCCTTGAGCATTTTTTTATTCACGATAATATCCAAAATGGCCGCCAAAATCTTAAATTGGCTATATCTCCATCAATAGAGTTACTAGGGAAAGTGATTTTGGGGTCTGAGTATGTTCTATTGGTTAACAAAACTATTTAGACATTTTACCTTTTTTTAGTGTGCATTTTGCTCAAATTTTTCAATATTCATGATCGCCATTACTCAAAAATACGTTCTCGCTAATAAATTTTGATCACATGACTGTACCTAACATGATGAACAACAAAAAATGCAGTAAATCATCTATATTTTTTCACATACTACTTAAATATGAAATGCACTCATGTACATAAACTGTCGTGATCTTGGTTGCATGTTATAGTTACAGCCTCATTCACAGAGAATTTAGTTCAACACTATAACAAAATTTTAGTAGTGTTCAAATTGCAAAATTTAAATTTTATTGTAACATGTACAAGATACAGCAAGTCCTGTGTCACACACATATCCCGTTCAAAAGAAAGAGTAGCAGTAATTGCATATGCAAATCATAACAAATATCGCATGTACAATTTTAGTAACCGTATTAAAATCTTGTGAAAAAATATAATTGACTGAAATTTTTTGTTTCGATTCTTATTAAAAAACTATTTTTGGCATTATAGAAAATAACCACCAACAACCTTTCCCCTATTTGCACAAACACATTACAAAAATATTGCAAATGGTGAACATTCATGATATGCATTGGGCACTTACAGTTCATTAAACGGTCGTCTTCAAAAGTTTATGCCCAAATTATCTACAACACACACATTGAGTCTTCGTAACCAACCAAACACCTCTCACATCTTCACCAAAAGCAGCCAAGACCGCAGCATCACACATCCAAAGCGAAATCAAATCTATCTCTTTTTAACCACGCACGGAGCCCGTGTCTATAGCTCTGTTTGGAAGGGCGTCATCGCTGTAGAGAGGCGGGTGTAGCACCTGCGGGGGCACCTGCCCAGCCACTGCAAAACAAAGGGATATGTGCTCATTTTATATGGTCTTTATCATCTTAATTTCAAATATTTGGCTACTCTAGTCTTTGCCATTCTTTTATATTTAACTTATTTTGCTATGATTATACATTTTTGCAATGAATATTGCAAATTGAAAATAAAGTATCTTATTCTTTGTTCTTAAAAGTCAAGGTATTATATAGAGGCAAACGGACCACGGCAGATTTTTGCTGCATCATAAGTTATTCATAACACAAATTTACAGCATGATGGTTACTTACATCTTTATTAACTTATTTACTTATTTACCTATCTATTCATTTACTTCAGACATACAACTTGCATAAAAATGAAATAAAAAGATGATGATAAAAAAAACATTCCATCTTTTGTGTATGTAATTGTGCAGAAGAAACGATGAAAAAATGACTCTTAATTATATTCTGAACTAGACAATTATTTATAATTGATAATCTTTTCTTAAAACCATAGATATTTTTTTCATTAAAACATGCAGACTATCAAGTCTACTATACTTTTAAAAACATGTTATTTAGAATTGCACCATAAAGTAGATCCATAGGAACTTTAATAATAAGTTTTTAATAGGTTATGTTATGGCTGACATTTGTATAAGGATTAGTTTACCTAACAATTTAGAGCTGGCTTCCTCAAGACGTCTCACACTTCAGCTGAGCCCCTCAAACACCCCCAGGGTTCCCACAGATTTTGAACATTAAAAGATCAATGACTTTACAATAACTTTTCTAAACCAATTTTCATTTTTTCAAGAAATTTTTGTGAAGATATCACAGTGCTGAATACAACAACATTTAATTTCCGCTCAAACAGTATTTTTAATTACCAGTTTAACCAAAATTCAATGACTTTTCCATGACATTTAACAAGATTTCATTTTTTCAATGACTCCTTACAAAATTCAATGACTTTTCCAGAATCTTGAAAATATATGAATTCCAATGACTTTTCCACACTGTCAGGCCGTGCTGTCTCACCAAGAGCTGCCCCCCGACTGACCGACTCACCTTGGACAGTGTTTTGGTGGCGCTCTGCGCTGGCAGCTTGTGGTCGGTAGCGGTGGGCAGGTTGCGAGGTGAGAGCCGGACGCATCCAGGAGAGGGTTGTACGACGCCTTCAGAGCCAGCTACAGAATACAAACAGCTGTTTCTTAATTATTGATTTATAATTCATTTTAATTCTACCCTCTCTGTTTTCTATGGCAAGCAAGTTCCTACCCTATATTGACACCTTCAACCAGACACAGTTTCGTTTTCTTTTTCTTAAAAATTAAAAAATTTACTTTAAAAACCATGTCCCACGATATTAGTCATATTGCGGCACTTACAAAACACTCTTTACATTGTCCCATTCATGACTTCCAGGCAGGCCAACGAAGTAAACATTTATCTGCAACACCACAATCAAAAGATCCGTGGCTAGTTCCGATTATTTTTTAGCAATTTAGCTAATTATTTTTCCTTAATCAGGTTAGGTTAGAATGTTTCTCAATCCATGTTTCTGTAGTACAAACTCTCTCCTTTGACACACCAGGGTAAGTTTTTTATTCCACTTCAATACAGTAATGTAGTGAAGATATTTTGATGCAAAGTTTGACTACTTGTCAGCAACGATATATTCCCATATATCTGGCAAAGTTCAAGTCGTACATAAAATATGATGATAGATTTGGAATCTACATAAAATTTCGCTGTAGATTCATCCATTTTCAACACATACAAACATTTATTTTATTCTCGTCGTAACAACAATCCGACAAATGGATTCATAATCTCGACACAAAATCCTGTGACATGCGTACTTTTGGCTAAAGGATTACCATAAACAATGCTTGAAACTAATGCTTAAGTCATGAGTTCTATTTGTCAAAACAGCCACAGACTTACAGGTGCTCTAGCAGGTGTTTTTTTGCAGCTTTTTTGCACTACTTGGAAGTCATGAGTATTACACAACTGTTAAAATAGCTTCTTTAACAAAAGTTAATGTTAAAGAAATACAATTTTTTTTAGAGAAGACCTTTAGGTGGCTAATTTCTCAGGATATACAAATTAATAGGATCTTTTTAACACACGCAGTGGTAGAAAATTCTCAACCAATTCATTGCCATGTAACTGTCTTATAAGTTAAGTACTTTAATAATATTATTTGCAAAGATACTTTATCAGTGTTGTTTATATTTTTATTTAAAATACTAAGCACTACAAAATTCTATAAGTACCCAGCATATCATAAAAAATAGAAAAAAAAATGTAAGATGAGTTTTGACTGAGAATCTAATCTTTAATTAATGACAATCTAATGAAAATAATGTCAATTTTAAGGTATTATATCCATTTTGATATATCCCTTTTGTTGTTTTTAATGTTATATTTATTCAATTATTTGAAATGTAAATAAACTATCAAATCATTTTTTCTATTTTTTTTCTCTTTTGTTTAATGTACATAAAAAAGACCATAAAGGAAGAGGAGCCAAGCCATACAGATTCGGTGATTTCCCTAAAAGATGTACGCTTCAAATAGCGGGCCACCAATGTATTATTTATATTAACACAAACAACAACAACAAAAACATCAAAAAAATAAAAAATGAAATAAATAAATAAAATAATAAAAGAAATAGATATACAAAAATAAAGAAAGAAATAGATATAAAAAATAAATAATAAAAAATAGATATAAACAAATAAAAATAAAAATAAATAAAAAAAATAAAACAAAAACAAAAACCCACAGACAATCTGTACCTTGGTGTTGAGGTTGTGTGCCAGGAATCCTTGTGGTTGAGATCTTCCAGCAACTCGGCGCTTCGATCATCAGAGGCTGGAAACAGTAAAAAACACGCCGTTATATATGACAATTCTATGCTGTGCATTCTATTTCTGTTGTCAACACTCAAATCAAATCCTTTCTCCCACATCCTGTGTTATCTAGTATTGAATATTCCCAGGCGTCAGGGCTGATTGTAAGTTCACGTAATCTTCTGTCAGAGTTATTACCTTGATATTTGGATGAGTGCCTGAGGAAGACGAACATTTCTTGTTTCAAAGGCTGCAAGTGGAATGAAAAATAAGAATGAGTTTAAGTGTGAACAATTTAATCTAATGAGAACAACATTGTGACTGGAACTAAAGGAAAAATTAATTACAAAAGCGCAGGATCTACAGTAATACAACAAGATACTACATTCATTTTGGTAGGTGCTAACTAGTCCTCCATTTGAGAATGTGGATGCTGCTTTGTCCCACGGTTTTGTCTTATATGAGTGAGAATTGTTTGCCTGAAAGAGCAACAGAAAAAAGCCACTATTTTCATCTGTCTGCGGGATTCAAAGAGAGGCTAAACAATGTCTATTAAAAAGTTCCCTCAAATAATATAAGAATAAACATTATCTAACTATAAAATAGGAATAAAATGGGAATTTTAGTGGGCAGAAATTAGGAATGTTATGATAAATATTTTATATTGTTAAAACCAAATACAAATTCTGTCTTCACAATCCATAAAACAAGAAGTCACAGAACTACATTTCAATTAGATTTCACAAACGATAACCCACCAAATATCCCAATGATTTGTAAAACATTTTGACCAAGCGTGACATCTGAAATTGTCTTATCAGCTAGCTGGATAGTCATGTTCACAGTAGGCAGATCCGGGTTTTTAAAATAGCTGGGTGGGGGAGGCATAAGTCAGAATCCAATAGATCCATCTGCAGAAGTGGTGATGCTGGCGTGATGCCCCACACTGCCCACTATCTGCCAGGGATCTCAACAAACATTCAACCATAGGCAATCGCGTCAATGGATTTGATCTTCATTTGAAAGGGGTTTTGATTTTTTTAATCATTAGAATGAAATTCTTTCATTATTAATTTTCTAAAATCTCCTTATGTTCCATAACTCACATCTATTGATGCAGTTGCCTACGCATTCAACGAAAACAAATGTAAATACGCGAACCAAAAACATTAAAATCATGAACAAAATAACAACAAACTGTAGATCTAGAACCTAAAACATTTACACAAAGCCCATAAAAGTGTCAGCTGCTTTTGACAGCATTTCACCCTCGTTGAGTCAGTATTGACCAGTAAATACTTGTGGATAGCGAGTGACAAGTCCTTTTGACAAATAGGATATCATACAAGTATGGAGTTAGTGCAAGGAGGACAAGTGCATACTTAGCAAGACAAGTAGATATTTGAGGGCTGCTAGAAGGACGACCACCTGCCCCTGTGTGTGGCCCACAGCCTGAGAGCAGCAGCGGTCACTAGTGCCATCCAAAACGTTTACTGTGACGTATTGTATGACAGTGATACTAAAAGGTTATTTTACAAGTGGGGGTGAGACATCGGAAAATATCTCTCCTCGTGTGGACTTTCACAGAACTCGTTCGCCGCGCTCACTCGTTCTGTCAATGTCCACACTCATATCCACGCTATAAAATAACCTTTTTCCCTCGTGTTTATTCATCATTTTAGGCTATAAACTTTGTAGTGTAGGATATCGGAGAATATCCTCCACCTCTCAGCCAATCAGAATCAAGCATTTTCAGAAAACATGGGAGAATACTACAGCTTCACCATTAACCCTCCTGGGCCGCGGCAGGAATCACTGTTTGACTGCCGAGTGCCAAAACCGACTTTGTACGTGACTCGGAGTTCAAAATTCAGAGTTCTCCATTGTGACATAGAAATATGATCATTAGTAGCTCTTGATATTCATCACAACTGCTTCACATTTACAGTAATCTGTCAGAATACGGTCTACTTTTTTATTTTTAGAATGATAAATAAAAATACATATAGCAATGAGTTCAATTTTGAACGTTCGAGTATTACATGCTGTGGTTTATCCCAAGCAAATACGAGTATTTGAGGCTTCAAATTTGAAGCAGAAAATTCATTTCTCGTGAGTAGAAAAACCTTCCAAATAAACATTATAATATTATCAGTAATTTGCTGATTTCGCAAGGAAATTACGTCAAAATGTCAAGGTAAAGTTGTTGTTGTTGACACACCAGAAAGTGAAATAAAAAGTACGAGTATGTAAAGACTTATTTTATGATAAATCCAGCATTTAACTTACAACCTTCAAAATTTTTGGTCTTGTCATCTGAACACCATCCTTAGAATGATGTCACACGGTGTTGCACGATGTGACGTCGCAGGAAGTTCCTACGATTCGGAGGCCGCCCTCGAAGCCAGGGACTTCAGAAAGTTTTGAAGTTTGGAACATAAAAATTTTAGAAAATTTTTTTTAATAATGCAAGAATTTGGATTTATCATAAAATAAGTCTTTACATACTTGTATGATACAAAAAGTACAAGTTTTTGCATAGGAATTTCTTGTACGAAGTCAAACTGTTTTATGTATAAAATGTCGACTAAAGTCGCCCGAGGCATTAAGTAGGTTAATAAAATTATACAATTGTTTTCTCCGCCAGTAGGTGGTATTCTTCATGTCTCTGTAATTGTCTTTTTTCACCGTTGATGAATGTATGAAATTTAATTTATTTTATTCATTTATTATATATCTTATTTAATTTAGAATTTAATTTCATTTTCAATTTCTAATATATCTGCCACATACATTACGTTTTATTTAATTTAGAATGTAATATAAATCGAAAAATATTAGAAATCAAATAGTAAATTAAATAAACTATAAAATAAATAATAAATAAATAAAATTCAATAAAATTTCATACATTCATCAAAGGTGAAAAAAGACAATTAACGTGGTATGGACAGGTGCATTATGTTTACACCCACTCAATAGGCTATAATCAGCTGTGATCAGCGGTTGTGAACAGTGTTTGGTACCCTGTTTGGGCTATAGAGCATAATATTTTACTCCTGTTTTATTTTGTGAAAAGCATATAACATTATACTTAAAAAATCATGTTTCATATTTTACCTGGTTTGATAGATTTTGTGGAAACCTAAAATATTCAATAAATTCTTTCAAATGCAAAGGTAACCTGCATCAAATTTACACTTTTTTCAAAAGTTCTCTTTTGATAAGATCTTTCTGATGATACAAAAAATATTGCTTTTAAAACATTTCGGTTGTATTTTCAAAAGATAATAGTAAAAATCTTCAAATATTTAACTCCATGGAATCTGCCTGTTCATTATACGTACACACATGCATCGCTGCTTTTAGATCTGCTACAAATCCCCAAACGAGCGAGGCGACATGGTAAATATTTTTTTATGATTGACACATCACACACCCTAAAACTTATACAAATAATATCAACATTAGAAGAAAACTATCTCAGTCCCACCTTAAGGCAGAGAGATGGAAGCCACATTAGTTGGCCCTTCATGGCTACGACCTGCTGTGTTGAGGCCGTTGCTTAACAGAGGTGTTGGTGTGACCAGAGGTGTTCTCGGTCTGTGCGAGCCGTGGAAGGGCTTTCACACTCATCACACCCCATCCCTGGGGTTTATAACCATAGTAGCACACTCCCATTAATGAACCAACAAAAAAGTGTTTGAGGTGTCAAAATGAAGCTTACTTCTACTTATAGTTTTGTAAGATAAACACTATTTTAGTGTTTTGCGATCCAGGTCGCTGGTGCATTTGTTACGGCAACACACAACGGCAGGTAGTACACAGATCCTCAGAGGTGGCAATAATTTGTGATTTGAACATGTTTATTTACATTAGATTTACTAGAAATTTTCTTTTTACACTTTGGCAACGTCGGCAAAACACATACAACAAAGTAGTGTCATTTGGTGCTTGTTTGGATGCTATATATTTTTTAAAAAAACATACTGATGTGGATTTGACCTATGGGCCCTGAGTGAAGTGCTCTAGTCCCCGCCGTGGCCTGTCAAAAAAAAAGCTGTCTGTAATCATGAATAAAGGCACCCAGGATGAAATAAGTGTAGAAATCAGATTATTTATACATCTTATGAGTGGTGTCTATGGTTTTAATTAACTATATGTGTTTTTTGAATACAATGTTTTCAAATACAATGAAGTCGATTTTTCTCAAGAAATGACAAAAGTTTCCAACAGTTTTAGTTGACTGTTTACATTTATGCTTTATTATTCATGTGACCGACTGGAAGCTGTTTGCATCGTGGACTTCACATTGAATAGGGCTGTATGAAATATAAATTATAGGATTCCAATTTGGAATTAAAAAATAAAATCATTAAGAATAAAAAGATTTTTTTCCAACGTTTCATCCAAGAGAAACTCCTCAAGAAAACACAAATTTTAAATAATTTAAATCTAGTAGATGCATTTACTGTTATAAGATTATACATGCATATGAATGCATTTTCAAAACTATGGCCATCTGAGACCATTTGCCTAGCCATTTTTTATGGGATTTTTTTTATGGCTGGGTCGGGCTATAAAAAAAATAAAAAGAAAAAAAGGAAAAATAACGAATAAAAAATTTTCCGCCATAAGAAAAATAAGATTAAAAATAAAAGTAGTATCTTCTCATGGAATAGAATAATACACAAAGTGACTTTTTCCATGGTATACATGATTATACATAGATATATTGGGAATTAACTGTCTTATTTAGCACAATGTACGATAAGGCAAGAGATTCTTTCTCCTCCAAATCTATATGGGCTAGTCACATAGCCTCGGCTGGTGAGGACCTCCAACCCCTGACCTAATTTTCACCCTGCTATTTAACCTATGTGAGATGGCGAGTTGTACCTCAAGAGAGAAGGAAACTTATGAAGAGAGCAGGGGGAGAATCAGCTACAGCATTCAGCGTGTTTTTTTCATTCTGTTCATATTTGTTTTGTTTGCTGAGTTTTTGTTTTTTAATACGCCGAGACCTTCTCAGGGCGAAAGTGGTGTGTGTGTCATGTTTTTTCATGCCAGACCACGAGACCCATAAGTTTTTGCACGCCGAAACGCTTCACAACGGCTATTTGATGGTTTAGAAGTCATGAAATTACTGGTTCTTTTTTCTGCCAACAAAGTTATAAACGCACCCTTCTTTCAGGCACGCCAGTTCATCGATCTAGAGACGAATTCTTCCAGGGCGAAGTTTCCCGAGCGGTTGCAACGAAATAAAGCCTGAAAGAAACAGTGCTGCATTTTAGAAAGTCATATATAACATCCATATGAAAACTCAACTCTAGGTTTTATGCTTTTTACATCATATTAGTTATCATTAATCTTTTTTTATAAGTTTACCATGTTCAAGAGAAAGAACAGGCTAGGGAAGGTCACACACCCACGCTCACATGAATCTTCCTTTACCCCAAATGATTACGGTGTTAATGTAAACACTCATTAAACCATATAGATTGATAAAATCAGTCTCAGCTGCAAATGTACTAACAGAAAAACGCCGCTTAAAGAGCCTAAAAACCAAAGCCACTGTACTGAGTCATGTTTAGAGCTTCTCACACAGTGCTGCCACAGACACACTCACAAACCTTAACGCCTCGAAACTCCTAAAATCTTATCATGATGCACAATTTTCCTTGCACAAAAATCTTCGGTACAGATGTTAAAAAATCTAGATTCAGCGGAACGTAAACATGCAAATATAACATTTTTTTCAATATTTGACACTTTCAGCTACATTGTGAGTTATGCCCTAAAAACATTTTTTAAACATTTTTGTGTATGAAAGCTCAGTCAAATATAGCAACTTCTAAAAAAAAACCCTAATCATCCACCCTCAAAAAATCCACCACCGACCTATCATATGAACTTTAAAAATTTTTAAAATACTAAAAATTTTCTTTCCTTTAAAACAAAAAACCTGAAGCCCGAGGAAAAATTTATTAAAATCAAATTTAATTTTCAATGCTTTTCAAGTGAAAAAAAACTTGATAAACATTGGATAAAAAGGAAAAAAAATTTGTACCTTTGCTTCAAAATTTTTTTTTTTAATTAAAAAGGGATAAGCATCAAACTTTTTATACTATTTTCCCTATCTGTGCTTCCAAAAGATAATTTGAGAGCAAAGGGCCCCAAAAAGGCAGCCACGCCTCCGAGACAAGGGAAAAACCCCCCAGGGACGAGCACAGGTTGAAAACAATCGCGCTAACTCAAAACGAGCAAAAAAAAGCAAGAAATTAATGCCCGGTTAAACGATGTAGAAAATGAGTTGTCGTTTCAAGAGGTTTCACCACCCGTAAATCTGCGCACCCCCTTTCGGGGTGACTGTTCCCATTATCTGGTTTATTTAAACACATCTTATTTTCTGTCCATAAATTTTTTCCCCTTTAAAATTCAGAAAAAAATTGGATTTGTCTTTTTTTTTTTATTTTAGACACAAAAGTCCATGGGGACTTTCAATATATGTTATAACCCATTTAAAAAACCATTTAAATTTTTATATTTAAAATGTTTCACAAACATTGAGGCTGTTACACTGAAGGGTTTGGGAAAAATTTAAAAAATACATCTTTTTAGGCGTATTCTTCATTATTTAAGTTTTCCTTTGTCAATCACTGGTGTCTGCAAATTTGACCAAGACGGGGTTTCTCTATCTTGCAATTTCAATGCTAACTAAAATCCAACAATTCATAATTTTTTTAAAAAAATTTCCCTTAGAAATAAATTTCATAAAAGACATAGGTAAGGATAGGGGAAAATTACCTTAGTATTAAAAAGGGGAGTTTACAATGACGTGGGCACAAGTAGTCAATGAACTGTTTGGTTTGATTAATTTACTGCCAAACCGCCGCAAGGAAAGTGAAGAAAGCCAGTGTGGTCAGGGACAACGATTTACGGGAAATCCATAAGTCTGGACCTCAAAACTAATAATGAATGTTTTAATTTTCTTTAATTGTAAATTTATATTTCTTGTTTTAATTGTATATTATTAATATCATTTTATAATGGTCATAATTATCATAATGTTTAAAAAAATAGTTAAGGGATCTTAAAATGTCCCATTAAAATTTAAATTTGATATTGCTGTTGATGTTTTTTTAAAATTTGGACCCTTCACTAGATAAATAAACTATTTTGAATTTTTTTT
>CM032663.1:55045656-55080656 GCA_019095985.1 Streblospio benedicti
TTAATAAAATTATACAATTGTTTTCTCCGCCAGTAGGTGGTATTCTTCATGTCTCTGTAATTGTCTTTTTTCACCGTTGATGAATGAATGAAATTTAATTTATTTTATTCATTTATTATATATCTTATTTAATTTAGAATTTAATTTCATTTTCAATTTCTAATATATCTGCCACATACATTACGTTTTATTTAATTTAGAATGTAATATAAATCAAAAAATATTAGAAATCAAATAGTAAATTAAATAAACTATAAAATAAATAATAAATAAATAAAATTAAATAAAATTTCATACATTCATCAAAGGTGAAAAAAGACAATTAACGTGGTAATGGACAGTAAATGGGTGCATTATGTTTACACCCACTCAATAGGCTATAATCAGCTGTGATCAGCGGTTGTGAACAGTGTTTGTTACCCGTTTTAGAAGATAATATTTACCTCCTGTTTTATTTTGTTTTGTGAAAACATATAACATTATACTTAAAATCATGTTTCGTATTTTACTCTGGTTTGATAGATTTTTAGGACCTAAAATATTCAATATCTTTTTTAAATGGAAGGTAACCTACATCAAATTTATACTTTTTCAAAATAGGCTTTTGATAAGATCTTTCCATATGATACAAAAATATTGCTTTAAAAACATTTCGGAGCAGTATTTTCAAAGGTAATAGTAAAATCTTGTATTTAACTCCATGTAAATCGTCTGTTCACACATGCCTCGCGTTTTGAATCATAAATCTCAAACGAGCAAGGCGACATGAGTAAATATTTTTTTGATTGACATCTACACACTTAAAACTTTACAATGGTAATATCAAATATTAGAAGAAAAACTGTCCAGTCCCACCTTAAGGAGACATGAAGGTTACTAATAGCTATCTCTTCATGCATGACCTGCTGTTGGCTGTTTACCGTGGTGTTGGTGGCCAAGTGCAGGTGTTCTCGGTCTGTGCGAGCCGTGGAAGGTCGTCACGCTCATCACACCCATCCCGTCTATAAACCATAGTAGCACAGCTATTAATGAACCAACAAAAGTGTTTGAGGTGTCAAAATGAAGCTACTTTACTTATAGTTTTGTAAAATAAACACTATTTTTATGATTTACATGATCCATGGTCACTGGTGCATTTTGTTACGGCATAACGTGTGCCGTAGGTGGCAATAATTCGTGATTTGAACATGTTTATTTACATTAGATCTTACTAGAAAGTTTCTTTTTACACCTTGGCACCGGGAAAACTATTGTGTTCAAAGTAGTAATATTATTTAATACTTGTTTGGATGCTATATATTTTTTTTTTAAACATGCTATGGGCCCTGTGTGAAATGCTCTATCCCCGGGGCTCTGTCAAAAAAAAGCTGTCTGTAACCATGAATAAAGGCACCCAGGATGAAATAAGTGTAGAATCTGTAGATTATTTACACATCTTGTGAGTTGTGTCAGTTTTTGGTCTATGTAATTAATCAATCTTCAATGTTTTCGAATACAATGTAATATTTCGACAACTTGCAGTTTGATTTTCTCGAGAAATGGCAAAAAAACGCTGACAGTGTTTAGTGACTGTTTACATTATGCTTTGTCATTCATGTGACCGACTGGAAGCTGTTTGCATCGTGACTTACATTTGAATAGGTTGTATGAAATAACCTTGTGGACTCAATTTGGAATTCAAAAATTATAAGAATGATTAAGAATGACTCATTTAAAGATTTTTCCAACGTTTCATCACAGAAGTGACTCCAAGAAAAACAAAATTTTAAATTAATCCAAATCTAGCAGATGCATTTACTGTTATAAGATAATACATGCATATGAATGCATTATCAAACTATGGTGGCGGAGAGGGACCGTCTCGCCATCTCGCCATTTTGCCTTGGATTTTTTTATGGCGAGAGTGTTACGGGCTTGGGTCTCGCCATAAAAAAAAGGAAAAAAAAAATTTGGGTCTAGCCATAAGAAAAATAAGATTAAAAATAAAGTAGTGTCTTCTCATGGAATAGAATACATAAAAACACTTATCCATGGTATACATGATTATACATAGATATATTGGGAATTAACTGTCTTGGTTTTAAGTACAATGTATTGATATTAGAGGATTCTTTCTCCAAATCTATAGGGCTATGTCACATAGCCTCTGCCGGGACTCGAACCCTGGACCACTACCTCTATTATTTAACCTAAACGAGATAGCGAGAGTTGTACTCAAGAGATAGCGAGAGAACTTGAGGCGATATGGGGAGACCATGCAGACCAGCGGTTTTTTTCGTTTGTTTGTTCGTTTTTGCTTTGTTTTGCTTTTTGTTTTTTTTACGCCGAGACCTTCGGCGAGGGTTTTGTGTCTCATGTTTTTTCTGGCGAGACCACAAGACCGAAGTTTTTTTTACGCGAAACGTTTCACAACAAAGGTTTGATGGTTTTGAAGTTTTGAAATTTGTTCTTTTAAAATAAAGTTATAAACATGCTACCTTCTTTCTGGTACGTTTTCAGTTCATCAGACGCAGACTGAATTCTTCCATAGTTTCCACGAACGTGTTGCAACGGAAATAAAGCCTGAAAGAAACAGTGCATACTTTAGGAAAGTCATATATAACATCCATATGAAAACAACAGTAGACTCTAAAGGTTTAAACTTTTACATCATTAGTTATCATCGATCTTTTTCATAAGTTTACCATGTTCAAAGAGAAAGACAGGCTAGGAAGCACACACACCCAATATTTCACATGAATTTCCTTACCCCAAATGCGATTGTTACTGTACAAACACTCATTAAACCTTAGATTGATAATAATCAGTCTCAGTTGTAAATGTTCGTCAAACAGAAAAACACGCGCATAAAGAGCCCACAAACCAGCTACTGTACTGAGCCGATGTTTAGATGCTCACACAGTGCTGCCACAGACACACTCAGAAACCTTAACGTCTTGAAAACTCCTAAAAAATCTTAATATGATGCACAACAAATTTTCTTTACAAAAATCTTCGTGGTACAGATGTTAAAAATCTAGATTCAGCGGAACTTAAACATGCAAATATGAACATTTTATATCAATACTTTGACACTTTCAGCTACATTGATGAGTTATGCAGCCTAATAACATCATTTTAAACAAAACTTTGTGCTATGAAAGCTCAGTCAAATATAGCAACTTCTAAAAAAAAAAACAACTAATCATCCACCACTCAAAAATCCACCACTCAAATGACCATATCATACTTGACACCTTAAAAATCTTTAAAATACTGAAAATCTTTTCAATTTCCTATTAAAACAGAACAAATCATGAAGTCCAAAAGGTATAAGTACTACAATTTATTAAAATCATAAATTTTTACATCTTCAATGCTTTATCAAGTGAAAAAAAACTTGATAAATCATTGAAGATGCCAAAATTTGTGATTATTAATAAATTGTAGTACCTTTTGGACTTCATAATTTTTTTTTAATTATATGGTATAAGCAGGTCCAAAACTTTTTATACTCAGTTTCCTATCTGTGCTTCCATCAGGATACGATCCGAGAGCGAAGAGCCCAAAGAACGGCATGCGGCACGGCCTCCGAGACAGCAGGGCAAAAACTCCTCAAGGGACGAGCACAGGTTGTAACAGGTCGCTGCATCAACCATCAAGATACGAGCTGCAATAAAAGACGTCAATCGTCAATTACATGCGGTTCCGAGTTGAACATACTGTAGAAAATGAGTTGTCGTTCTCAAGAGAGGTTTCACTGCCCGGTAAATCTGACGTCACAGTCGTAGGTGACTGTTCCCATTATCTCTGACACTGCGCTTCATTAATAACACACATCTTATTGTCTATACAAGAATTTTAAGATGCCAACATAAACCATTGAGACTCACATTTTGGCGAGACTTTCGCTCTTATCGCAAGAGCTTCTTCAGGCCGAATGACAGTCCTTAGTTGGTCATGTGACCGCCATGGTGGCGGCAGTCACATGACAGCAGTGGCAGGAAAACGGGGGGCAGGTCGTAGCCGGTGTCTCGGTTCATTTCAGAGCGCCGTACACGGATTTCCACGACTTCCCTGATCTTCCCCCGTTTTCCTGCCACTGATGTCACCGCAGGCGGGGGTTGTAGGCTGCCTGGGTTTACAAAGGCTTCTGCCCCTTGCTGCTTGGTGGGGAGACTGTCTGGTCCTGCCCAACGATGTTCTTTCTTCATGTGCGCCCGGCAGGCCTTCACTGTTGGGAAAGACGCAGTGCACGACCTCTGCGCACACAGGAAGGATGTACGCGGTTGCTCATATGTATGGCGCCAGTGGCGCCGGAAGGCCGAGCATCTCTCAAACTCATGCTCACTGGCGGCCATATCGCACTCCGGCACCAGACACACGTATGTTCCCCTAGGGGTCACTAGGTAGCCGTCCGTCATCTGCAAAATGGAATACATTGGTGATGACCTTGGCACTCAGTCTACTGGGGGTTATGAGGTGGGGTTTGGCTCTACTCAGTTTGGCTGCTGGCAAACCCAGCACGACTGTTTGGTGGACTGTTTGGTATTGATTAATTCTACTGTGCAACACGTCCCGCGCAACAGGAAAGTGAAGAATAGCCAGCTGTGGTACAGGGACAACTGCATTTTACGGAAGTCCACGGAAGTCTGTGACCTCAAAACTAATAATGAATGTTTAATTCTTCGTAAAAAAAATGTATGAATTGTAAAATTTATATTGCTTGTTGTAAACTTGTATATATATTTAATATTCATTGTTATATTGGTCATAATTATGATAATGTAATATATAGTTAAGGTGACTCTGTATGCCAAATGTGGCCGCGTCCAAATTAAATTTGATATTGCTGTTGATGTATATATTTGGACATTATCACTATGATAAATGAAATAAACTATTTGTGCAATTTTTTCTGTTTTTACTATAAAGTAAAATAAACGATGTGTGTTGAACTGGGTTCTCTCTATCTTAACATTGTCCATTAGTTACGATGTTTACTTCATTATATTATTTCCTGTACAGTATCCGCCACCACCAATCGCCACAATGAATGTGAACTTCCTTTATATATGAGCCACAGCCGTGAAGAGCTCCAACAGAATTCTATATCAAACGAATTATTCACACCACACAAAATCGGAAAAAATATACAAGCAAAAGTAGACATGCAAAGAAGAGAACTTTTTCGGAATCAATCGTATTCATTATCAAAATAATTCTGTTTTGAGAAGCTTCGGAATTTTCATTATTACCACCCCAGTTTTCTATAAGAACAAATGAATTTTCTTTTATTGCTAATTCATTTTATTTGGAAATGCAAAGAATCTAGCGAAAAAAAGTGATCCCTCCTACACAATCAGCGCTGTAGCATAAGGGAATGACAATAAATGAAAAAGTTAACCGACCCCCAGCATCAACATCTTAAAAAGTTGAGTGACCCCCCACCCCCACCAGCTAAAGATAAAGTCCTCTATATAGTCATTGCATTGCTAATAGAAAATATTTGAAAAAATATATCTGTAGCGTGATAAAAAAGTTCAGCGACCCCCCCAAAAGGAACCAGAAATTTGGACCCCAGTATCATTATTTATGATTGTTCCCTAAAGGTATATTCAGTGGTAGAGCAAGTATTATTTGTTTGTGGATTAACGAACCAGAATCAGAAAATAAGCTTGTAAAGAAGCAATATGAAGTGTTCGTGTATTCTGAAAGCTTCTTTCATTTAAACAGAGTATTTAACTAAATGTATGTAGACCTTTAGCAAGTGGTTATCTATAGGCCTACATATCATTTTATGTTCAAGTTTTATTTCAATATAAACTCAATTATTATAATAAATGCATGCTAAACTTTTTTTTCTACTATAAAACTTAAGCTGACTTTTATATTATCATAGCAAATATCAAGTGGATTTTGAATTCTTTCAATTGTAAGCATAAAACTAACATTTACTATATGTTTGCATGTGTCACAAGTTTGCCAAAACGGATTTTTTGCACACCCATATATTGTTATCATTTATTAGATAACTTGTATTTTATATTGGACATGCATTCTAATCCTTAGAAGCAAATCACATCTGTGTGATGGACAGAATGTGATGTGATTGTACCCCTGTAAAAGCAAGATGATTGGACATGTTGCTTCTCATAAAGGTGTCAAAAAACAAGTCCACTGCACCAAGGCCGACTTAACTGGTGAGCTTATGAATATTCATTAGATGAACTCCCGGTGTCATGAACTCGTCTCCCGCACACGACCGCGCACTGGCAGTTCTGTGAAATACAGGTGGCCGTGATACAGAGGTACAGGGGACCTGTCTTAAGTCGACACTTTAATATGAGAAGCAATGTCCAATATTAACATTGATGAGATTGTGACTATACGCAGGTACAATTGATGTATGACATATGAGAAAAGCAGAAGCTAAATAACTACAAATGTTTCACGTTGTATCTGGAGTCTACATGGTGGTGTCTCACTGTACTGACTTATCATCGTTTTGATTCATATTTACTAATTATATCAAAAAGTAGTGTTAGAGAACCTGGTTGGCGAGCAAATATATTTCTTTTCGTTGCCATTCTGTGCCATGTAAGGATGGTTTATGCTGTCCTTAATAAGTTTTCTTCAAAAACACCACAATGTTGAACCCAGCGGACGACATTTCGGACATGGCGGATTATTTGACATACTAACATTTCGGTTACAGACATCTACAAAAGTTTTGGCTATTCTGGACGATCCACATTATTTTGGACTGAAAATGTGACTATCTAATCTAATCATTTATATCTCACTGGGTTACGGTGGCATAAGAGGAAGAATCGCAATGAACAAACTAATATACTGATTGTTTGTAAAGAGAAAATCTAGAAGTCTATACTTCAATGCACACTTTTATATATCATCATTTAATAAATAAATAAAAGGTTTAAGATTGGACATTTTTTAAATGAAAATCTGCGAATTCAATACAATCTTAGATATATTCTATATTTAATGAATTCATCTTAACAATTGCTGAACATTGGATATCTATATACTAGTACCTCTAATATTTCAATGGCTTTCAGTCCATCTTGTTCACAGAAAAAAAAAGTAAATGACCTTGTTTCTATGTTGGATATTCATTTGTTCAAGTTCTCTTTATCATCTGGAGTTGTACTTGTACTTTTGAACGAATATTTTGTATTTCTGTGAACAAGATGGACCGAGAGCCATTGAAATATGAGGTATATAAATATCCAATATTCAGCTATTGTTAAGATGAATTCTTTAAATATATAGTATCAAATACATAGGTAATGAACTTGTTTAATATCTTAGATATAATGTCATTAACTATTCTAGATTATTGCCATTAGACGATGGTTTCTCCAAGCTTATAGGGTTATAAAATGTGAATACAATAGCGACAACTTCCACTCCATTACTGTCATAGGTTATGTAAAAAACAGTGCAGTGAACAGAAAACAAAGCATTTTTCATGAACAAAAATTTTATTTTATGTGTAACTACAACTGTGTTTTCTGAACGCGTTAGTACATCATAATTTACAAGTGTAGCCACCTGGGTCCTACTATATGTAACCAAAACCACGCACCAAATATAGACTTTTAAAATATCTAACACAAATGCTTTAAAATGCAAATCTTTAACACATACCTGACATCTTAAAATTTAAAAAACCTAACAAGCCTAAAAGTTCTTACAACGTAATAAAAACAATGGCACATTTCGACCCATATAAAGGCCACTTATTGGTGTTTTGATTTTTAATTTAACTCGTCACTTTGTGCTCATTTTCATCTCTACATTTTCTGGTTTCTTCCTGCTGCTATCACAAACTGCTGTTTTATTATCACGATCACTAACCCATTTCAGCGAGTTAATACAGCCAAGTGTCCAAAATTTCATCCTGCACACTTCACCGCACTAAATATGCTATGAAATGTCAATTTTACCCCGACAGCAAGAAATCAGAAAATATTACTACTGATCATGTTCATCATTTTTCATCATTCGTGTAATTTCTTTGTTCTTTGATCTCTTAAGAAAAAATTGCCAGCGCTCAACACCCACCTACAGCTGGCGCTGTGTGTGGGGTTGAGGTGGCGCCACCTTGAGGCGAGTCCTGTAAAATGAACACGTCAAGGTGCACAACCATGAGCAGCGGACGGTCAAAAGACGCAGCTAAACAATATAAAAAACCTGAGCACATCTCGAAAAGGACTTAGATATCCACAAATAGATAAAATACATAAACTCTGTTTAAAACATGCAAACCGTATCACTTCCAACACATGTGCCTTATTTGATTTTTTTCTGATGGTTTTCGATTTCATTTTGATAATGCTCCAGTTTATTAGAAATAAAAGTAACATGATAATAGTTAATTTGTGGCTACAAATTGGTTTTGCTAATAGATTACATAAATACAGTGAAAACTAAACACTTAACTATCGTAGTCAATAATAATAAAGTAACACAAGATATCATGCAAGAAATTATGTACATCATATCAACAATTACAAGTTTCATTCCACCACCAAAGTAAATAATATAGATAATCTAAGCATAAAGCCACCGAGTGAAATCTGGCGACAAAGTTAATATGCAATTGTATGAGCTGACAAAATGAAAATGTTCAAATTAGCAATGAAGATATATCTTTTACTACACAGCTTTAAAACATTTGTTTTAAGAATTTTCTTTTCTTATCTATCAACAAAGCTTATAGTTTATTGCTCTGTAGCTTGGATTGTTCCACAAAACACAACTATATATCATTTTATCAGCTAAACAAAAATGATTTCATCAGATTCCAGTCAGTTAAAAAATATACAATTAAACGAACCAAACAAAATTAATGCCTCAACTTCATTTGCAACTGATGTCATTGAAAATTTGAAAAGGATCAGTAGGATTAATCATGAATAATTTGAGAATTTTAGCTGCTAACAATACTACAAACTGATGCAGTGATATTAGCGAGAACAGATGATTGTCGCAAACTGAAAAGGCCGCGATTCTGGACACCGCACAAGTGGCTGATGTTTTACTCCTTCCCAGGATCCATATTTCAGTGCTAACAACACAGCTGGATCGAAATATAGCACTGATGGAATATTGTTCAAGTAAATATGTATCAAGTTATGACTTTAGCATCATAACTGTTTCAATCAAATACTTATTCTGCAGCTATCCCGTGCTTACAAAAAAGATGAAAAATTACGTCACTTTATAATTTGTTGTAGATTTTTGCTTTTTCTAAAACCCTTTTTTGAAGTTTGACCATGGACACGAGGGTACCATGTGGGTGAATCTGCTGTTATTGAGAGAGCAGCTATTTCCAGTGGGTGTCCAGTGATCGCGGTCACTAATCTACATGAATCACACACGAATCAACACAGGCGCTGCTTCCAGCAGCCTCAACTTGGTGTCAACGGCACATTTTTGGCAAGACTCTGCACCCCTCCACACGTCTTGTCAACCAAACAGAGACAGTTCTACTCGTCCAGTCAAATGTCACCTCTATTGAAAACAATTAATTGCGTTCAGATGTTGTCCGTCGCTTTTGGACTTTTTCTCACTGCTACTGCTGACTTATAGAAATAAGCCTCTGTTTGGTTGCCCAAGAAACATTACAAATATAAAAAATAAAACTCTGCTTAGACAAAATATTATTGTATTTGACTTATAATACTATTTCAAAGCCTGAATCATGCTGTGTCGGCGCGATCCACAAGCCATAAAGTGATGCTGATTAAGTTTCATACAAACTGAAATTTTAACAAGAATGTATAACAAGTTGTGAATCAGGAGCTCGGGAGCCGACACCCAAAGTGAGCAGTAAACAGCCTCGGGATCTCATCATGTTGCTAAATGTGCACTTTGTCTTCAAATCAACACACACTCGGACAGGATCAACAGGTATTTTTAATGAGAATCAATGTGGCCAAAATCATCGATTGTTTTTCCCAAGAGAAAAGTGATAAAGCAATTGTTGCTGTGACTTTGATTAAGGCGGCGGCGGCGGTTTTATCCACCTCTACCTGTCTCTGCCTGGCCCCGTATGGGCAAACACTCGGCTGATCAAGTGCACGTGCAAAGTCCGCGTGTAACTGATAGCAGACGACGGCTGATTGCTCCAATGTTGGTGCATATATTACAGCCACGGCCACATTCCGCGATCGCCTGCTTCAATTGTTTGCTAATCAAATTCATGAAGCTGTTTACTGGGGACTTTGTCTCGCATAAATTCATGCTTAAAACACGGTCGTCGCAAACATAAAAGCAATAAAAACTGGAATGTATCACATAATAATAAAACGGGGTAAAAAGTAAACATACACAACGAAAACACTGTTCACACGCACACCACTTTACAATTGGAACATCACATTAACAGCATCAACTTAAAAAAAGGAAGGTCGATGCAAGAAAAACAACGCACATTCACTCTGGCAACAAGAACACATATACAAGTAATGTACATGTATTTTACACTTTAGTGACTTAAATAACCAGTTAAAACTTGTTTTTTTGCAAGAGGAGACTCTTCATTACTCTAATATCGAAGAAGCATGCGGCTGCACGCTCGTCTTGAGTTAAAAAGATATCTATTTAAAACCTATTCCTACTTATACCTATGTAACGAACACAGTTCGATTTGTGTATATGGTAAATGTTTGCAATAAATAATGAATCCTCTCCGTCTTGGTGCCCGGGGCCCAGCCAACTGTACACTTCACTAACAATATCAAACCAGCCGAGTAAAAAGGCAAGTTCACTATCAAGTAACTGAAAGAATTCATATTCTTTTATTCTTTCACTTGATTTGCAGATGTTAACTGCAACAAGCTACTTAATTTACTCAACTTTGAAGTGCAAACAATTGTTTTTTACAGCAATATATAGTTTAACATTACTGTTGTTGTTTTTCTGGCTGGTGCCCCGGTCAATATCTACAGGCTGGCAATAAATAGTGGTGATATGTAGTCAACCGGAATGTAATAATTACAACATTATACACAAGGGCAAGAACGCAAGGCGCCTGGCGCAGCAGACCTCTCCACATTTCTTGTTTCATATCACCTCAAAAGACACAACGAAATGATAAGTCACTAGAGAAATGTTTGGTAAAGTTCGAAAAGTGTCTCCACAATCTGTCAAATACAAACAGCTGAATGACAGGGGTAAAAAAACGTACTATAAAACAAGAAACATGAAGAACTTATATACATCTCTTCAAACTCCATCTCCGTTTAACTGTTCATCACTTTTAAAAATATACTTGGATAAAAACTTGTTGTAATAAATAGTTCATAAATTATGTTTAATATATTACTTTCTGTGTAATAAAAATCCATCAAATAGAACGGTCCAGAAATGTCATAAATTTGAGTCCTGGAATAATTTTGTCGTTTGTGGCTTTGAGAAATTTCATTTGAAAATTTGAAAAAAAAAATAGTCCCAATTTACACTGTTCCAATCAAAACATCCTGCACAACATCATCTTCTGGAGGAACCTTTGGTTCTCCTTTCACTCTTCTCCAGTGACGACTTTTTCCGTCATCGACGTTTTCCTAATTTGCTCCTTCCACTAATACTGGTATCCCAGGGCTGTGGGAAATGCCGGAAATGCTGAAAAAAAATTGAAATCTATTAATGAAATATCAAAGAAAAACTGTACAACTCAAGATGCCTCTTATGCACGACCTGGTTCATTTGGTTACCACAATTTCTAATCACAAATTGATTATATTGTTGGAGTATTGTTCTACGTTAAGCATTGAAATAACTACAAGATTTTAATACGTGAAAGTTGTTAGGATTAATAACAAGCAGTTCATATGGAATACGTTATTTGGGCGCCCACGGTCACCAATAGACAATCTAAAATATCACAATTGTAATGGCAAATATCATCATTTGCCTGTTGCTTTTATCAAGTATGATTATCTTAACATAAATTAATTCCAAATTCTATGAAACATTTATAATTACCCAAATCTAACCCAATCATAATGTAAACTGATTAGAATAATGATTACGTTGTGACCGTGTGGCTAGAATCTAGACTAGAAAAAGCAGGAGGCGTCGGCGAATCACACTATACACATAATGTACACCATTTCATTGACCGATCATAAAAAGTGGAGGGAAAATTCCGCAAAATCATCTGAAATCTCGTAACATTTATTGGAGCGCATTGAGTTTGCTGAAAAGATGAGGTTCAAAATGAGATTTTGTTGTGTCAAACTCATAAAATAAGCATGAAATTCAGAAATAATGTGATGAAAAAGTGTCAAAAGATAGTGAATATGACATCATAAATAGGAAAACGAAATGATAGATTTGTGGAAAGACATTCTCTCAGCTTGTGTTGAATGACTAAAAACTTGACGTCAGACTCGATCATCGGTGGAAATCTCGGTATTTAAGTTGCCTCAAAATGTGCTGGAGTGTTTTCCCAGAAAAAATTGTCAGTTTGATCGAAAACAAAATAGAAAAATTAAAAAAGAAAGAAAAAAATATGATGAAAATCGGTGAATGGCTGAACCCTCAAACTCAACCAGCTGCAATCAGCAACCAACGAAAATCACGACATCGATGAAAAAGACCAGAACTCGGCATGAAGCTGATGACATAATTTGATAAATGAAAAAAAAAATACGATGAAAATCGGTGAATGGCTGAAACCTCAAACTCAACCAGCTGCAAAACCAACATTTTAACACGGATGAGAAGGCTGAAAGATTAAAAGTGGAGGGAAAATTCCGCAAAATCATCTGAAATCTCTAACATGTATTGGAGCGCATTGAGTTTGCTGAAAAGATGAGGTTCAAAATGAGATTTTGTTGTGACAAACTCATAAAATAAGCATGAAATTCAGAAATAATGATGAAAAAAGAAAAAATGAAAAAAGAAAGAAAACAATATGATGAAAATCTGCGAACGGCTGAAACCTCAAACTCAACCAGCTGCAAAACCAACATTTTAAACACGGCGGATGAGAAGGCGGAGCTGATGACATTATGGTGTTCGCGTCGCCTCCTGCGCGGAGCCCCGCTTACTGGCCATGGGCGGGCTGGCAGCCGGGAGCTTTCCGGCCATCACGTAGCTGGCTGTGGGGAGTCCAGCGAGGGTGGCGCTGGAGAACGCAGCCGAGAAGTCAGCGGGGACGACGGCGCCGGCACCAGCGAGAGAGGCCAGGGTGTAGGGGGACTGCAGCGGGCGTCCCAGCAGAGCGGCCGAGTCCAGGCCGGGCGAGGCGGGGGTCGAACCCGCCCCAGAGTCAGAGCCTGAAACAGCGCGCGGTGGGGGCGAGATGACTAACTGTGTGCAATGTCGGGGACAATTTTGGGAGGTGGAACGTGGGGTTTGGAACGTGAGGGTCAGGATTGGGGGGATAACGCTAAAGAGTCTACTGGTCAGGGTATGAAATAGAGCCTACCCGGCGGCCCGGTGCCGGCTGATTTTGGCCCGGGCCGGCTGGTTTTAAAAGTTCACGGTCCAGTGGGTAGGCTACTTTTTGGGAGTTCTAAATATGAACATAATGAAGGGCCATACACTTTTTGCCAGGGCCGGCTACTTTTCATAGTTGTCGGCCCTGTGGTTCATGAGAAAATTTTGATGAGTTTCATACCCTGCTACTGGTCCTTCAAAAATGTACTCGTGCTCTTTGCACAAAGCTCTATTATAATTGAATGTAAGATAGCCAGAATTTGTTATGCTTCGAAAGGACGAGGTGTTCACAACGTTTTACTCGTCAATACGAGCGGACGAGTGGCGAATCCTGACCCTGAACGTGAGGAAGGAGATTTGGCAGTCAAATTAGCAATTTATAGATGATTTTTCGTAGACGATTTTGCACATAGTTTGTCATGAATTGTGGACGTCGCAAGTTCGACATAATCAATTGTGATTCTTGATTTGAGTGATTTTTTTTTTTAAACCAATCAGTGAAATTCTCAAATGGTTTGGAAGTTTACATAATTAAATATTAAATCACCTCATTGAAAAAAATTCCACCAAGAAATTGTACTTTGAATAGTCATTTCAAATACCAAGATTTAAAGTGGTACATGTTGCAGTTTATCAAAATATAGAATTCAAGCGTCACTGGTAATTGCTAATTTTTGTATCTACTTGAACATTTACTTGAATACTTATGATACAATGAAAGAAATCAAAAGAAACTGCTTTGTTGTCTATTGCAAAATATTAAGAGAATTTTGGTGAAAGTTTGATCACTTTGTGACAACAATCTATGAGAATACTGAAGCAGCCTGTTACAGTGACAAAGGTGCTATTTGCCGCCATGTTGGGTTGCCATGGCGACTGTCACACGAGAGCCATTTATTACACTTTACGAGAGCGCTTATCACCGCTGATAACAGCATGATTCAGGCGATCAATACTACAACATGATACACAATTGCTCCACTTGAAATTACTATGAAGATGTTTTACACAAAACTTTCATTCTTTCCTATAGAAGTGACTCATCAAAAGTACAAACCTTGGTGGAAAGTAACTGATTTCGTTTCTTTACAAAATTTTATTTCGATTAATTTTTCCGGCTGCCAAAATGTAAAATCAAATCAATCTTATTTTCAAATAATCATTGATAATCATGTTCCTAAAATATAGATGAAAAATTAGAATTGCATATCAAATTGTGATAAAATCTAGTAATAAAGTTTACAAAAATACAATAACAATATTAGAATTAGTAAAGGCTTTGCACAATTAATAACAGAAAGCATGTTTTTCATAAAACTATGTTTCTCCAAAGTATTATGTAGTCTTGTTAGGAAACAGATTTGACACAAGCCAAAGAAATTGCTTGTTTTTCCTGCAGAATAAACCAAGCTTGAAACATACTAATACTATCCATAAGCAGAGCCACTAATTTGAAATAAAGCAGAGGAAATATGGGACAAAAACCACTAGAGAAGCTTCTTTCATAGCGCAGACGATGGAAAATCAAGGTAATTATCCAATATTTACTTAGAACGGCAAGTCAATTTAAAATTCAGCTTATACATTGCATGAACTGAAGTGATGCCACAAATGGTGGTGTGATGAGACGTGCACATAGATTCCTGCTGACAAGGCGTATGTCTAAACTATCTGCCTCAGTATGTGCTGCTGGTGAGCACTGACAAGACTCATTGAGCACTCTCTGCGTGGCCTGAGTCAGTACCGGGCTGGGATGGGAGCCGCAAGTCCTCCGCAAACACTCCACCGATCAGCCATACAACGATACACTCTAAACACAAAGCTGACATCGCAGAACCATCAGCTTAACATGGGAAATACACAAGTGAAAAGCCAGTCATGATGTTACTTCGGACAGTTATTTGGAAGTCTTTGAGGTGAATGTGCATTGACATACTAGGGAGTGCTCCGTGACTTCATCACCTCTGTAAACAGACCACACCACAGGGACCTCAATCTCTGTAGGAAATAAAGCTTTAAACAAATACGTTTCAACGCTTGAAATAGCAACTGATGATTTCACAATAAAAACCTCCAACAATAAGAGCTTACGTATCTAAAGCCACTAACATTGTTTGACCGAGTCCACTCCACAGTATTAATGAGGAGGCTTCAAGCACAGAACAAACGCAGCATGCGCCCATCAGGGTCACGAGTAAACACGCCAAATCACAGTTAAAATATAGAACCTTCAGTGATAAAACAACGCCAATAACAACCTAAATAATGTTAACTTGTGCAATCTTAGTTCACTTAATAGATCTGGCTGCAGATCACTTACAAATACATCGCATGATTATACCATTGAGGATGATTACCAGAGGGTTATTAGATCCATGTCAAAATAACAGTATTTTTATCTTTGTAAGAGGCAATTTCTTAAACCCGTAAAAACTTGCTCTGTTGTCTAGATTTGGATATAAACACATTCTCATCAAAATGCAAATACGCTGCTGTTACATATTTTCAATATAAGAAAAAATGTGACAAATATATTTTTTCTCTCATCAATATCTGATCCATAGTATGAGTCATGAACAAATTGTCGAACGATACAATAACTTGCTATCGTAACAACACGACTTTCTAACAAAGTAACACAGGTCCACACTTGGGAGATATTTCTTTGTGGTTTCCAGGTTTTGATGTTAAATAGCAGTAACCAGCCACAGTGACATTGTCTTGTATGTAATCCATGTGGACAACAGGACAATATAATGTGCTTAGACAACACATAGAGATGGGGCTGGTGTAAACATGAATGTTCCCATCTAATTGTATTTCTTATAAAAGCAGCAGTAAAAGAATAGAGCGTGTTTTCTAATAATCTTGAACTAGATAATGCAGTTCTATGATGTTGAAATGCAAACAACCGAGGCAAATGACAAGCAGCAGCAAATTTGAATTCAACAACTCGTGGGTTTGCATTAAAACTAAAACCTTAGTCAAACCGACTGGTCTGCAATAATTGATAAGACGTCAATAAACACTGATAAGTTACGTACCTAAATTGTGACTGTTATAATGCAAATATAGCTGATAGCACACATGGGAATGTCCACACATGTTACTCATGTTATTCTTTTAGAGCATCAGCTAAATGTCTATTGTAAATGTGCATTTATCATTGGGAGATGAACCAATTTATTGCAAGCCATATGAAATGAACAAATTTATTCAAAATGCAATATCACTTTTGGCACTAGTGGTAGTTTTGACAATTCTATTTAGACCTAAAATCGCCTTGATAAGGCAAGTTTCCCTGTCAAGTTGCGCGTCAAGACTTGTAGTGCAAAAATGCATTTTATACGCCCCATGAACTGATAAGATCTTGTGCATAGCGAAACCAAACTTGGTGAATAACGACTGTGAAATGCACAGTCACACCTAATGGGTCACAATGTCTCGATCCAGATTCAAGCCTCATCCACAAAACATTGGTTACGATTTCAAATTACAATTTCATGTCTATGGTTATGCATGGTTACCAAAGGAATTTTACGATAGAAAAAGTGGGAAACGTGAATAGCTGCAGGGGCAAATGAGATAACTGAATTTCTCATGCAGTTAAATATGCCTCCTAAAGAACAATGCCTTAAAATCTTTTTGAATAAAGTGTTTCATTAAGAAATGTACACTTTAACTTATGTCTCAAATGACTCTACTTTACGATTGCCAACAGGCAGCTTGTATGTCATCATCAATCAAATGCTACAAGCTTGGGCCACAAAATACACCAAAGTCCATCCCAAACACCACGAACAAACAAGTGACATAATGCGTCTGAACAACGATAGTTGATGTCATGAAACATGTCGCTGCGTGATAAATCTGTGATAATCCATAAACATCGCCGCTTTGTGACCTTGGGATGGGTTTGTGTCCACACAAAAATCAAACCTTCGGGCGCATTAGAATACAGAATAAAATCAAACAGCCAACATTTATGGTTCTGGCTCATGTTTAATATATTTCACAAATTCATTATGAGATAAAACAATCTTCCCAACAATAGATTTACAAAAATCATTTGGCACTCAATAAGCATTTTGCGATTCTTGGTCTTCAGTTCCAAGAAAGCTTTAGAAAAACAAGACACGAATTAGCATTAATGTCAATATCACTGATATTTTCAAAGCACCAGACAACAGAATCTCTACTGAGCAGTTTTACACATCATAAATCACTTGCGATTGTTCAATCTTCACAGAGGCCAAAATACCCAAATTGAGCACAACCTCCAAGACATAAACCAATGTCAGCAATTGTTCAACCTCTTGACAGAGAATCCAAACAAACAAAACCAAACAAACCCAAATTCATTCCAAGACTGAAACCATGATTTTAAATCAGCAAACGCTTTCGCTGTCATTTGAACAATCCACAACAAACAAAATACAGCAGGCAAACCCAAAATCGGATTCCTATCTCAACAAACACTAATAAATCCATAAAACTTACTATTTTCTGAATTATTTTCGGACATTTTCAATGTCCATCGTCTGAGACTTTTCCCTGACAACACCTGGTGAGACAGTCTCAGACGATGGACATTGAAAAATGTCCGAAAATATTCAGACACTTATAGGAAATGGATTTATCGCAAATTAATGAGGTTGTTGATATGAAAAAAGAAATCCAATGAATCTCTTTACAAAGAATCGGGGGATCTGACACAGGATACCATGAGCAGAATCATTGAGAAAATGATTTTCACCCAGCTTTTGGTTTCCCTGTCGTCTGACCAGCGTCACATACGAGTGACTGATCGTCTACAAAGCGGGATAAGAATCGTGGTAGTTCTGGCACAGAAGACCGTACCGTCGGGTTGGGGCGCGTGAGAACGTACCGTCCTGCGGCGGCAGTGAGATTCCGAGCTGCAGCAGCACGAACTCGGCTGCGTAGGTTTTGGCCTCGTCCACGGAGCGGCACAGCTTGTGCGGCTGGAACGCCGGGAACTGGGACACCAGCGCAGGGATCGTCACCTGCAAGCAACAACATGGTCCTCTAGACTAGTGTGTGGATGGTTTGAAAGAGGGGTTGAGACCGGTCTATGGTTCTATGTAACCCGAATGAAAACCCTAGTTGTAGTACAATTATGCTCATCCAAGTATTTCATGAAATTTATGTTTAAACGATACTGCGACTGGATATATTGATTGGACACCCTGTATCAATTAGCGTTTGAAAAAAATCGCGGTTTATCATTGCGTCTTTTACATTCACCAGCAAGGCAATTTGAACTGCCAAAAATGTTAAATCACAAAATTTTTGAAATATATGGATATATATATAGCCTGGGCATGAAAATAATCATCAAAATCAATAACCAGTTTGTCAATCTAGGAACCGATTTATGGACACCAGGAGGTTATCGGTTAACCATACGAAAGGATATAGACTGCCGAACGGAAATCCGTGAATGAACGTTAATTCCGATAATGTGATTTTAAACATTTTTATCATTCAAACAGCATCAAAATCTTTAAGTGATGTAATGTATTTGACACCAACATCAACGTAGATACAAATACACTCTAAAATCTAAATATTGAATACAATTTTTGATCGATTTCGAACACTACAGGTTCCTTTTCAAAAATAAACATAAAACAAAAAAACAAAAAACAAAATTGAAGAGTGACACTGAAATAAAGGACACATGATTCTACATCTACATGACATGAGCGTCATGTATGTTTTCCTGCGTACCTTGAACAGGAAGAGCTGAGCATCTCCGGATCCGTCTCTGCTGAGTGTGGAGTGAAGCTCGTAGGCGGGGGTTCCCCAACGCTGCTTCTGGCAGTACTCCTCCAGAATCTACAACACCACAGCCAGTGTCAGCCGCCAAACGCATCACGACTTAGACAGCTCATATCAGTGTTTGAAATAGCAGGCGGCCCGAGGGCCCTCAGCCCCCAACTTTTGACCAGGGCCAACTTAAGGGCCCTGCTGTCCCTCAACTATTTTTGGTGAATATTGGTGTAAATTCCATACTTTATCATATTCAAATACGTGTCTTTAAAAGCAACCACTTTCTTTTGCCAACATTTCAAACACATTGCACAGCAGGGCCCTCAACTTATGATCAGGGCCCCCAACTATTTAAAGTTAAGGCCCCTGCTGGACCCTAACTTTTTCCTGCGTAGTTTCAAACACTGCTCTTATACATGTGAATCGTCTTTGAACTTAACTATGCTTAATTAAAAACTTACAAGTATTTATGTTGTTTCAACACTTTCAATGAATCTACAATACTAAATGATCTGGTAATTTGCCCCATGTTCTGTAATTTACACTGATTTTCTGTAGGACTGAGGCTTGATTTGGTCAGCGATTTATCAAGCAGGTTTTCAAGGATTTCTCACATTGCAATTTTGTTCTTGTGTATTTTAGAAAAAGAAAAGTGAAATTAAAAATAAAATCCAGTTTTTTCATACTGTACACATACAGTTGAAAAGAGAAGAAAAGGTTTAATTTATGCCATATACAGATACCATTTTCAGAACAAGTAATAGCACAATAACTACTCATTAAAGCTTTGAATGAGAACTATTAACTAAAGCTACTATTGAGAAAAAAAAAGGAAGCAGTCGATTAAAGCAACGTTAGGAAACTGTATTTTGTACTCTATGCGCTGGGCAAAAAGTGTAATTAAGTTTATACAGTGGATTCAAACAGATGTATGCAGCACTTAAATCAGTCTTCTCGGTGTTAGGATGAATTCTACACGCGTAATCACGGTCGTGGATGATGAAGGGAAAGGGCCACAGATTAAAACCTCACGGCTACATTTTCTGTGTCCTATGTGGCTACTCAAATCATAGTCCTACGGTATTTACATTGAGTTCATTGAAAAGGACATGTAAATTCTATTTGGTGTAGTAACAGAGGATTTTTGCATCCATGACCCTTAGGAATGTAAATGTGAGGCAGGGAGGGTTGTTAGGACGCCCGGTTACCTGCGTGGGCTTTTGTCTGGGCTTTAGTGTGAGTGGGTTAGTGGGTGTTAGTTCCATGCCGGGCACAATGTCCACCATGACAGGGCCGGGCCGGGTCTCCTACAACAGACAGCAGCGCTACACCAGCATGCCACGCAAACACACACCAGCCGCAGCATCCACGCACACACATGTGAAAACGGCATTCTATCATTCCATGCAAAAATCACCACCAATAACCCACCCTGATTGTTCGAGCGGCGTGCTCAATTATACGATTGACTGCACGCGTGAGGTGATTTATTAAACATTTTGACCATCACACCACACACTAGTCTAAACTAGACTAGTACCGTCACATTTTCTATACAGCCGCTGAGTCGCATGGTCAAAATGCCAATGAGACCGTTATGATATGATTTATTTTAAAATAAACACGAATCATACACTCGTTTAGTGTAGATTTTAGTCATGATAGAATGGTATTTGATGCTCACTGATCGTCAAACTCAAAGTTCGGGTAAATCAGACGTCAGCATGCTCAATTTTCCGATTGACATGACAATCGTTGTCAAATCCTACAGTATTTCTGCGTTAATGTATGAAGTCCATGTGGCCGAACTGGCGGATCCACAAACTAGAAACCTCAGTGGATATTTTTGGGTGAAATGTGCACACTGCCTTGACTAAACAAGTAAACAATAACAGGATTCAAACAAGAAAACAACAGCACTATTCAAATTTTAGTGCAAATGATGTTGACAACAGAATCATGAAAATTAATTTCAGTGCTTCACAATTGTCATCATTTTAGATGTGATGTGGTTATTTATCAAACAGTTCGAAAGCTTCTTCATCTCACACTCAGAAATAACTAAAAGAGATGTTTGTTTCTTGTTTTTTCAATCCTTGTAGTACAATTTTTGCAAGCAACAGAAACCTTTCATTTACAGATTAAATTGAGATTTCCACCACCCAACAAGACCACCATGTGAAAACATCACTGGAGTCTAATGTGAGATTCGGAACTGATCAAAACTGTGAAACCAGATCCCATTGGACTTGCATAAATTGCATTAACAACATTCCTTTTAATAGCAAAAAAAGATTTACAGCAAACGTTTGCAGTCATGTTGATAGCTAATTAAACACAAACAGCTTATTGATAAAACAGGTTTGTTAGTGACAAAATTAGATAAAAGACTACAAAAGAATCTACTCGATCTGTTAGTGCAGCCACAGTTCTAACCAGCGCGGAAAAAACGCAACAACTTCAGTTTCTGCCAAAAAATTGTGTTAACCCAATGAGATACGTTTCCAAGCTCGTTAAAACTGCGAGTTGCTACGACATCAATCAAAACTGACACATAAACAAATATTGAAATCCAAGTCTAAATTCAATAATTGCCACTTCTTTTTTCAAGTCCACTTGCAAACAAAGAGCAGAAACACATGCTATGATACAAAATCACAATTTTAGAGCCTCAGTCCCATTTTATGAATTATACTATCTATATCATCCTGTCATCCATAACCCCTGCAATTCATAGTCAAACAATGTAAAAGTGTCTCTACTAACATGCATTTCGGCAGAGTATTTGGGAGAGTCCATGACTGAGGGTCATAGATCCTTCCTGGTCAAACGCTGCTGGTCACCTGACCAAGAAGAACCCACATGCCCCTGACCTCTTGGCCCCAGATAAGCTCTCGTCCACTAGTCCAGGACTAGTATAAGCCAACAGGATGGGCAAGAATCTCACTGGTCCTCCCGACTGACATCTTTTCTCAAAGTCATAGGGCGTAGAAATGTTTTTGCCGGACTGGCAGTTTTTTGCTATACAGTGAAAATCCTCAACAACGGAACCCAATTTGCAGTCACAAATCCTTCCTTTGTAGAGAATTTCCCTTGTTCACAACATCATTTACTTACATTATTATAAGCTAATGCATGAGAAAAGTCTCCGTTATTCAGAGTTTCCTTTGTTTACTCTTCCTTTGTTGAGGATATTCACTGTACTAGTCTCTAGACCAGCCAGCGGTGGTGGTTATCTGGGGCTCCCCTGTCTAGCCCCCGGGTTGACCTACCTCTGGGGCCCCACGGCGCCTGTACTGCTGCACATATCCCCTGCCGGCGCCCCCGGCACCTCTGCTTCCCGCGGCTCCACGACCGCGACCTCCGCCACCGCGCAGCGCATTACGAGACACGTGCCCCAGGTGGGAGCGGCCGAATCCAGACCTGCGGACACAGACACACGGTGTAAAGACACGACCAAAACCAGACTTGCGAGGGAAGCACGGCAGTGTAATGAAGGCAGTGGACAGCACTGATTCATTTCTTATTTTGCATTTAGCGACTCATTAGAATGTAGAACGCCCTGTGGACACAGGGTGTGTGAAGGACTGACAGTGGGGGCAGAATGAAAGCAGTCAACACGACGGATGCATTTCTTACAGGGTCAGGATTCGCCACTCGTCCGCTCGTATTGACCAGTAAAAACTTGTGGAGGACGAGTAAAATGTTTTAGCAACTCGTATTTTTGACGAGCAGCAATTCTGGTCAATTTGGCATATAAATAAAGGGTTTGTGCAAGGAGGATGAGTATGTTTTTGCAGGATGAGTCGATATTTGAGGGTTCTGCTGACGAGTAGCACTTTTCTACTTAATCCTGACCCTGAAGATTCTTATCTTTTATTTTAGCTATTTTAGAATGTAGAACTTTATTCTGTGTAAATCAAATTCATCATCAAGTAGAAATTGTGACTTTAGTAGCTGATTCAAATATTTTGCAGCCATTTGCTGGTGACAGCAGCCAGATGGCCATGTTAACAAAGCACCTGCATGTTTACATCCAAAACACAACGGCTGAATCGCAACATCACTCATTTTCAAGCTTTCCAAAGAGCGGCACGAGTGAGTGCTCTTACGGTGCCATTTGTCCAGTGACAACAACAAAGCAGGATGGATAAAAATTCAGATTCATTTGTCGCGAATCACCAATTAACAATTGACAAGTTTTATTTCGCCTCTGATTGTTTACCTTGGGGATTTTGTTACTAGCTCTACAATGTGGGTTCTACTGGTCCATTCATAAATTTGAGGAGCATCATTGACAATTTTCTACTACACGGGGTTACTTTTAAAATTAAGTTCTGTACAAATATTAGTATATAAAACATATTATGGACATTAATTAACGAGGGAATTTACAAATCAGCAAAATATTAGTACATCGACAAGTAATCAGAATAATTGTGAACTTCAGGTGAATCTTTAGTAGCTGCAATTCTATTCTAGTCTATACACAATGAGGACAATGATGGCTATGTGCAAAGCCTCCACCAGTAAAAAACCTGCTTACATGTCCGGTGTGTACCTGGAGGGGGGCAAACGCAAACGTCAACAATCCACAGTGACTTTTATACCAAGTTTATCAATTCTTTAGATTCTATCTAAACTGGAGGTCAACAAGTATTATTTGCTTCAGTCATGGATGACGCTGCGAGCTTCAAACACAAAATACTTTTTCCTTCAATAGAACACTGAGAAAGGTGAAAAATTTACGAACAATGCCAATGACCTGATGTATATGATGGTCCAAAACACAACTCCTGAATTGTAAGTTTTGCACAATACTACACGTGTTGCAGAAGAACACTGAGAAAGACAGATGAAAATTTTTACCACTGATGCCAATGACCTGGTGTACATGGTTATTGGTAGTTTTGCGTGAGAATTAGGAAGTGAGTCTTACATGTCGTACCTGGGTGTATATGGTATATAAAGTGAGCTGCGCCAGCTGATGGGTGTATTGGTAAGTCTTACATGTCGCTGGGTGTATATGGTATAAATGCTCCAGTCGGGTCCATGGTTGGGTAGGGGTATGGCTGGAACAGAGGCTGAAATCACAGCTAGGTTAGTACCACGCTTAACTAGAACCACGCTCAGCACGCAGGGGCTTAACTATGCTCACCTCAGCTCATCTGATGTCGCAGGATACTCAGGTTTTAGGTTTTTTTAAAGTAAGATAAAAAAAATAGATAGTTTTCTATTTTTATCTGATAACACTTATCATTGGAATCAGCCAATCATACGATGCAGTCATTATGTCGTGTTATCGTGGTCCTGCATAATTAACATTACAAAAGCGGGAGTTGTTTAGTCCAAAAATCATAAATACAAAAGTCTCTAAATATTGTAATAGAAACAGCAATTTCAATGTTTATGGTTTCAAATTGAATAAAAGCAATCAATCTTGATAGAATTATGTCATCATGTTTTTGAAAATTGTAATGTTAGGGTACAAGATTGAAGATCAAGTGAAAACTATTGATATGCAGTTTTCCATGTGCTATATAAATCGCCAGTTTACTCATAGGAAAAAATACATTTTCAATGTTAGATTCTATTTATAAATTAATCAAGTACACAAATTGAAATTAGTAAAATAAAATCTTAATGAAATTAAATATGTCAAGTTTAAATCAAATTTCACATTGAAAGAATTTCGACCCAGATAAAATTAGCTTCAGCCTTGACAAAACAAGTATTTAGCAAAAATTTAAATTCAGTGTCTCAAAAACTACTCAGAATGTAGAAATAACAAAAATGTTTAAAAAAATATCATCTTTTGAAACCAAGTTTTCAGTAGGACATTACAACGTGAACTACAAAGTCACATGTTGTATTAAAAAATAACATATGTAGCTTTCATGACACTGAATCTCGACCAAGTTTGTGATGACTGAGGCCCGTCACCACCAGAGAACAGTGGACAACAGACAGGGGCCTGAACATAATATTCCATTTGTGTATTTAAAGTTATTAAGATTGAACAGATAAAATACTGATGTAGAGTCTGCTTCCCTCTTAATCTTTCTTGTATGATTCAATGTTAATTCTTCTACTTCAGTTCAAATTTCATCACCTTTTAATAGCTTCTGGCCATTAATAAAATATGAACATTGTTTTCCTCACATAAGGCGTGTGATCTACTGACCCATGGTCACTTGGTCAGTGTTTAAGTCGGCCAAATGCAAATACGCGACCCAGATTAGCAGCCATGCAATGCAGGGCGCAGTTCATGCAAGTTTCATTCAATTTTCAATTTGTTGTCATGCACAACTGGAAATTTCTTAACTAAATCAAACAATCACATAAATTTAACTATGGCATTTTCCAAAAAGCCATATTGATTCAAAGCAATATGAAACTTTCCATTTGCTTTAAATCTTCAAATATCACAGTATTTCTGCCTTCAACGCCTCTCCGGCGTGCAATTGAGCAAACTCCTATCTTCCAAACATTCAACCCAGTAAAAGTGACTCAAAAAACGAAATCACAGAATCACTTTCACTGCCTGCAACAACAAGTGAACAAGAACGAGGAACGTCTTATACTAGGCTTGTCTGCTGGTTACCATGCCGTCCTCTGGTGGAGGCGGGGGGCCATTGAGCGAGAACTCTCCGAGCTGAGCACCGAGGGCCTCTACCTGAGAGGGGTAGACGCCGGCGTGAGCGCCCCGACCACCCGCGGAGCCAGCACCCGCGCGAGTGTAGCGCACGTAGTCGCCTGCCTTGTCCACCGGCTTGGCCAGCACCACCTCCAGCATGGAGCCCTCCAGGGTCTGGCCTGCAGTGGCAGTGGGGGGTGAGAGGGGGGCCCGCCCAGGGGGGGACAGTGACACGGCTTGGTGGAAAGAGTCTGGGTGGTTTTTTACATGTTTCGGTCGTTTTGTTTACTAGAAAGGTTTGTTTTTCGATTGGATTATTACGTATGGAATGAGGAAGTTGGTAAAATGTCGTGATCTTTTCGGAAGATTGCAAGTGATAAATATGCTGATTGCATGTTTGCACGTAATCTTTTATCATTTTTATTGATTACGGATGAATTGAAGGATTGCGGTGTCACTGTTCCCACTGTTGAACTGGTATCATCATGCTGGTTCCTGTCATCTTCTTCCCACATTTCCCTTGATTTGTTCACTGATTTCACCAACATCATGATTTGAGGAAAAGTTTTGTCATAGCAGATTGTGATTCAAAGAACGATCAAGAAGCGCACATTTTGATAGCAATTCAACACTGATTTTTGATTCTAATCATTAACACTGGTTAGTTCTATTTCATGATTACAACTGTGAAAATATGAAAATAATAACGCCATTTAAAAGATTCAAAATAAACAAAACTTTATCATTATCTTCATTAAAGATAGTCAATCAAACTTTACTACGGTCTGATGCGAGAAGTTAATCATGAGGCAGTGAGTTGCTCATTCTGTGTATGTACAAACCTTGACGACGCCAGCAAACACAGTGCCACAAACAACCCTGCAATAAACACTGCAAGGACACTTATTGCGTTATGTGTAAAGATTGTAGTTGATGCATTACAACTATTTCTTTAGCAAACAGTATGTTCTAAAATTCCGACGTCAATTCGCCTTTGGGTGGCCAACATACAGCTGGGAAACTGCTGCCTCGTCCCAATGACAGCCAACAAATACAACATGATCCCTGCGATGCATCAAAACATATCCATCCCAGATACAACGCCCTATTTAGTCTGCTGTGGCACTGTGCGAGCTGGGTGGTGGCGGCAGCATACCTCGGGCAAGCTTGTCCACAGGCTTAGCAAGCGACACCTCGATTGTCGAATCTTCAATCTGATTACCTGTGGGGAGGATGGGAAAATCAGCAAAGCCAGGGCTCCCTTGGTGGAGGGGGGCAATAGTACTTCAATCATTCGCTTACAACTGTTGATTTTCCACATTATTCCAGTAGATATTTAGTTTTAAAAAACAAACAATCAGTAATAATATTTGGAAACATTGTAATCATTCCACTCACATTATTCAATTAATTATAATGAATAAGTTTCAGTCACTGGATCAAACATCAATGCTTGATGAATATATTCAAAATAATTGGAAAAAGATTTCTTTGATACCAAGGGAGCCCTTTTATATAGACGCGATGAAATAAATGTAATTAGTTGCATATTCAACTACAAAGTTCACCATTAGATGGGATGTGTGAAATATTCTAAAACAAAAGCAAAATCTAGCATTTGTTGTCATTAATGCGTTGAGATATGTCTAATATACAAACAAATTTGATTATACGAACATTATGGAAATCTAAATAATATTTACTAATTAGTTTATATTAAAGATTTAAGATAATATACATTTAACTTGACTCAAGAAATTTCAATGATTAGTGCCAATTCAGATGGGAAGCTATTGGAAATATAATTGTACACAAAAGTCAAAGTAAAAGGCCTATATGCAAATGACAATTTAACCAATATGTTGAGTACAAATCAATTCTATGCTTCTCATTCCTGATAAATCACTGCAATCAATTTTCACATTCTACTTCTGAAGGCACCTGTTCCGCCATCACATTTTACCCCATTACATATTTCAAAGTTGGTTTGAAGCAGGCAAAAACAAGTTCACACCGCGAATTCTCGTGGGATGGAATTACCAGTAGTGCAAGATTGTGTTACAGCAGCGTGAAATCAACATCACAAAGCGTGTGGCGATATTCTAATGAGGTAACGAAATGCTGATTGATATAAAAGTCGATGGTCATCTGGGATTTGGGAGACCACTTATTAGTGCACACCGGGATTTGTAGTTGGCCAGGTTTATATTGTGTGGATAACAAACATGGCAACACAATCTTACTTTCATTGTTCAGGGATTTTACAATCTAGGACTCATATACTAGTATAATCATATTTTCTTTATGAGCTTTGACCAATATAACTGTGGCTAAGAGAATCTTAGACCTACATAGTTTGTCAATACAAATGACAAAAATCAACAACTCAAATTAAGTGTCAAAATGTCATTAAAGATTGGTCACTTGAAGTGTTCCTAAACTTTTCTATATCAAATTCACAGTAACTAAAATCCCCATGTCTCCAATTGTCTTTTTCTACCTTTCTCAAATCTTAATTTTGTTTACTTATACTTTATATTTATTTATTCTAAATTCTAAAAATTGTAAAAAAAATCTAAATTGTAAATTCTAAATTAAAGTCTACATTAAATAAATATATTAACTATATTAACTAAATAATAAGTAAACAAATTAAGATTTGAAAAAATTGGCAAAAGTCAAAGACATGAAGAATGCCACCTACTGGTGAATAAAACAACTGTGTGGAACTAAAATCCCCTCCCGCCCCTGGCCCCATGTAATATTCCCACGGTCTACATCTAGTGCATGAATTGTGATTTCGTAATAATTAGTCACTTGTTGTTTAGGATTTGATGAGAATAAAAGTCTTAGCATAATTTCAAGCTATGATGCATGTCATCAAATCCTAAATTTATTTTAAACATCAAATCCTAAATTTATTTTAAACAGGCCCTAATTATTCCTCATTGTGTGTATGAATCTTTCTATTGTGAATATAAAATCCTCAGCTTGAGGAATATTGCTTGTTAATCCTCTAATCACATATAATTAATATATATGGAAATAAGTGGCTGATTTCAAGTGATTTGTAGGAGTATCTCTAGACCAATTTTGAGCTATGCATACCGTCCCTGCCCCCCATGTAACCCCCCCACCCCCACCCCCCGCTTACCATCCATGGCCCTCATGGCCCGGAGACAGTCCTCGCGATCCCGGAAGTGTACGAACGCGTAGTCGCGGATCTTCTTCACCCTCTCGACAGCCGCGTCCTTGCCAGCAGCTGCGTTGAATGTCGCCTCGAGAGTCTCCTCGGTGGTAGTCAGCATCAGGTTACGCACGTACAGGATCTTTACCTACAGAACACGCAGCTTTTTTTACTTAAAATAGAATTTATGAGGTATATAGCATGTGGTCTCATATTCCTTCAGTTTGTCTTACCATGCAAAATAAAAGAATGTCCAAATTATAGTCCAAAAACGTGATCCAAAATTTTATTTCACAGGTTTGAAAAGGAACCTGTGGGTTCAAAAACTGTTAGCAATAAAAATTTTGGGTCACTTTTTGGACTACATTTTGGACAATTTTTTATTTGCATGGTAAGACAAACTGAAGGAACATAACATCTTTTTTATTCACATTTTAATTAAAATATTTTCAACCTTGCGGTCATCTTCAGAATATAATGCAAAATGGACAAACTTAAATTACAAAACAGTTCTGTTTTCAATATTACTTATATATAATACAGAGCATGAATCAAAACATAACAACACAAGGATTGAGGATTACGAGATTAATTAGTAATTAGCCACATACTCCAAAATTCACTCCTAAATCAAAGGGTCTCGCATACAGTAGCAACTTGTCATATCAAAATCGTAACGAGAACCGTGAAATGCTTGAGATATTCAAGATAACCAGCTATTGTACTCATAATGTAGCTAAAGGGAATGAAACTAACATCAAGATAACAGAAAATTTGAGATAAGCAATATCAAGATAATGAGTTTATACTGTATCGTGTCCTATTCCAACAGTGGCTTACTGACAGTTTGTAATTGGCATATTTACATAGCAAGATGTGACTTGTTGCAGCCTCGAGGAATTTCTACGAGTCTGCCTCTTGTAACCTCCAGCAGGATTCAAACCCACAACCATTTTTAACCCTAATCAGTACATTAGGGGTCTGTTCGGACCCCAGGGGTATACTTTTTGTGATAGATTGTTATTTGCCTAGTAGTTCTTCTTTTCCTTTTAAGTAGTTATCACCCTATATCTTGCCTTTATCAGGACTGAAGATTAGTTGATTTGGTTAACTTAGGACGTACATAAAAAAATATTTGGTTGAGGTCCGTACAAACCCCACACCCGCAGAGAACAGAAAATGCAGGGTGCACTGAAGAAAATTTTGATTGAAATCATTTAATGAAGTAGTCAGCTCATACTCAGTCTTGCAATTATCAAGAATGAAAATTATTTCATTTGGTTATAAATAAGGACCAATACAAAAGCAATTTTATTGGGGTCCGCATGGACCCCAAACAAGATGATTACACAGAACACAGGGTTGTTCGATAATTTGCCCTATTAAAATAAGTATATATTAAAACTTAACTCTTCTTTATTTGTTATTTTTATTTGACACAGTCATAGTTATCATAAGAATGTATTTGCATCACAGAAAGATTATGACTTGAAATGAAAATTACATGAAATGCTTGGGGTCTGTGTACAGATTTAAGGTGTTTTGATTAATGTACTGATGAGGATTTAAAAAAAATAAAAAAAAAAAAAAAAAAAAAAATAAAAAAAACATTAGTTTTATTATGTCACTGACTACTGCTTGTGTTACTGTTGATATGTACATAAATTAACAAAGTACTGTGTTCATGTCAGACGTACACAAGAAAAAATTTAAATAACCCGCCAAATATGCAAATTTTACATGATTTCCAGTAATCACCTTGTAAGTTCTCAGAAAGCCAAGGACTCATTAGAGGACACTGGATTCTTGGAAGTGTCACTTTTTGCTGTCAGCTTTTGCTACTAGTGGGCGTGGCAGAAAATCAATAATCTGACGTGTGACTTAAAGTGACACTTTTGTATTGATTTTTAATAAACAATGTAGTATTGTTGCTAAGTGCATAAAAACTTTTTTTAAAAAAAAAAAAGTACATGTATGTAAACTTATGAAAAAACATTGCTGGTTTGAACCACATCTACACCACATCCACGGCCTTCATAGCTTCCACACTTGCATAATATCACAAACTAATCACACTATCTTTCAACCAACTGACTTGTACCTATTCACAAGTACCTAGGGAGTAGTTAGCAACAATAAATATAAAACCAACTTGATATCACTTTTTTTTTCCATTGAAAAGTCGGGTTATTTTGACCAGTATTATGGGTGGATTGATGCGGGAAGCAAAAACTAAGCTCACATTTACAAAAAACACCCCAGGTCAGTGTCTGTTGACCACTAAATACACAAGAATCTACCATTTTTCACGACAACTTTATTGCAGACTGTGGTCAACACGAGAAACTTCATTTCAAACTATTCACCTTCGCCCGACTACGGGAGGCATTAACTTGTTCTCTTGCTGTATTTCTCACTTCATCAACCTATTGGCCGTACAGCAAATGGTCAGTGGATACATATCAGATTATATACGATAATAGTAAAAGCACAAGAGTTGAAAATATCACCTCGATTATTGAGTTTTCCAATCAACTTGAAGTGAGCCATTTTATGGTACAATATAAGTCCCAAGTTTTTAGTGGAATCGAGCGACATTTGACTTTTGGTTTCGGACAAATAATTAATAAGAGTAGTAATATTGCTATTAAAACGTTAGTTGATTCTGTTTTTATATTGACTGTTCAGTCTAGAAGGTGGCATAACATGCTAATATTTATGCATAGAATTTTAACACTGATATGTTAATTTGTTAGACTAATATGATTCATTTAAAATGTAAACACTGTATACATAATTCTAGTAATATGGATGCTGACTTCTAATAGACTATGGCAATGTCCATTGCCCATTGCAAAAATGGCCATATTCTTTGTTTTTTTAGAATCTATTTGGGTATAAAATATACACGTGTTTCATTCTAAGATAATACTACACAAATCAACAAGTTCATGAAAACAAATCTGAATGAAGGTATATGAAATTCACATAAATATTTGGGAACAAAGGCAAACAATTAGCGGTATTTGATGCCACTATGTCAGTTGTCTGATATTGACCCCCTCTGTTTACTTTGCTTTGCCAATACACACAACATTAGCCTAAACCTATAGAAAGATTAAACATTGGGCTGGTTGTAAAACCTCACAAAGAAAGGGGAAATATTTGGACACAAGTCACAATATTCAGTATTTTCATGTCTACGTACTAGTAGTAAAAGTACTGCAAGTTTTTTATTCATCATGTTTCTTTCATCATTTAAAGTTTATTTCCTAACTTCCTCCACTAAATACAATGTAGTAAAAACTTCCCACCCAAAGTCATTGATCTGTGCATAATCTGGCTTGATTCTCACCAAAATAGGGCCAATGTTCATATATGTAGACAATTCAAAATAAAAACAAAGGCAATTATTAGTGAAGAGCGTGGGAAAATACATGTAATCCTCAGCTCTAATCTGTGTGGGAGTTTCCCAATTCATCGATCGGCGTCAAAAGCAGACGACAGCAGATGGTTTTTGGACAAGTTTTGTATACAAAATAAAGGCAAATTTATGAATGAAAAAGTCGCAAAATGTGGCAAAATGTTGAACATTACCTTTTCCATGATATCCTCGTCCACTTCTTGCTCTGGTTCGGCCCAATCGACGGCAATCTGGTGGTTCCAAAGTTGGATCCTTCCCGGGATGAGCTTCCTTCTCGCCATGGCCGCAGCGCGGTGAGACTCGTACTCCACGAACGCGAAGCCGCGGTTTTTTGTTTTATCTGTGGCCGATGGATAGACGATAACGTCCATTACTCCATCTGTGACTTTCTTCATTTCCACTAGAATCTCCTCTTTGCATTTATTCTTGGGAATCCCGCCCACAAACAGCCTACAGTTATCCACAGAGAGACATACTCCCAGAAATCGGCCCTTTCGAATCTCATAGTTGTTCATGTCTTTAACAGCGCGCTTGGCATCCGATCTGCTTGTGTACATCACAAAACAATATCCGCGGTTGGATCCAGAGAAATCCATCATCAAACGAAGCTCATAGATTTTCCCGATCTTTTCAAACACTGGAACAAGCTCATCTTCATAGCAATCCCTTGGAATTTTGCCCACAAAGATCTCGCATCCGCGGGCGGGCGCTGGTCCCTCCCACACGGGAGGCGGACCGCCGTATTTTCTCTGACCATTTTCTTGAATCATCGTATAGCCCGTTCTCTCCATCAGCTCTAGAAGGGCCTTTTCGTTGGGAGCGCCAGCTACCCCATGCGGTGCAGATTTGTCGACGGAATCCATGGTGTTTCGTCTATGAAATGCAGGTGAAAACTGACAACATTAACTTTGTATATTTGGACTTTGATCCAGACGCCAGTGCCGCCAAACTCAAAATGCGCATGCGCATCAGTATTCGATGACGCGCAGCCAATCAGAGGCAGCGCGCACCTGCCGCGGCAACGTGATTGGTCGAAAATGATTAGGTCGATACACGCCCTGTCAAAAGTATCGACCGACGAATTGCTGTGTCGGTCTTTTTTTAATGCAGTATTAATAACTGGTTATTGTTGTAAGTTATAACATCCATGTTATGAATCACCAGCAATTTCGATATATGAGAAATTTTGTTAGTTCCATAAAAAATATAATTGCATGTCATAGGTTTGAGATCCTATGTAGATCAACGAATAACATCACATTCCCATGAGCTTCTGCGACTAATTATACTAATTATTCTAATTATCCTAGAACATGGAAATCTTTTCTCATTTCATAATTTATTCTAAAAAGGGGAACTCTGCCTGATGATAATTATGTACGAAACAGCTTCATGGATGAAGAACTTGACAGCAAATTGCAATTCCTTACAAAGATCAGATATGCAATTTTATGGCATGAAGATTCAATTGCTTTAACACTTGATGGCCAAGATGTAATACTTTTTATGTGTGAGCACATGGCATGACTTCAAACGAAGCAAACTATTGTAGTCAAAATAACTTCCCATTCCGCAGATAGCATTCAGTTAAACTTATTTACCTGAATAAGTATGTGCGAGAAGTATGTATTTACTGTCTGTAAATTCACGTTTGGTGTGTTATCAAGTGGAGTGGGAACTGATAAGACTGATAAGAACTAAGCCTTCTCGCGAGCATAATATATTTGTCCACAATACTATGTATTGACAACGTCTAGAAGTAGTGAGCTCGGTATAAAAGTTATGCAAAGCCATAATCATTCAAAATTATAGACTTAATGATCTGGAGTCACACAGATTAGCACGTAACACACACATGTAGTGCAGCATTTACATACATAATATTTACCCCTGATAAACTCTTAGTTAATCAATATGAAACGCACATTATATTATCACTGTGCTACGGCGTAAGAAGGTAGTACATAAACAGTATAACCTCTAAACTAGATCAAAAGTGCTCAGAGAGCACAGCTTCGCTAGAGCAACATTGACCCATAGGCAATAAAGATGGTTGCTTTGCAATCAAAGCAGAAAAAAGTCTTACTTGATGGGTGACTCATCCTACATCTATGTTATTGGCATTGGATTGCAGGCGCTTTCTAAACATGGCAAACGGAAATATCTATTCCCCATGAGTAGACATTAATATGGGAACGCTGTTCTCTCTGAGCACTTTTATTTCAATATAACCACTATGCCAATTCGATGGTCATGTTTCGAACAGTATTGAAACTACAGTGGAAAAATTAAAAAGAAAAATAATTAAAAATAGCCTTTAAAAGGTAAACTCTAATTGGCAAAGTGCCAAAATTGAATACAGTTAATGTTCAGTAGACATGTAAGCATTGTACAAAGTTTGAATGCTTTCTCCCAAGCATCAACAAAACTATTGCAGGAAATGTTGAAAATGGACCATAAATGGAACCATGGAAAGAACACTTTAATTGGCAAAGTGCTCA
>CM032663.1:55083156-55118016 GCA_019095985.1 Streblospio benedicti
AACTAAAAAATAACCAGATATTCAAATTGAAATATAAACAGGTTAATGAAAAACAGAAACAACTCATATGTTAAATTGTATTAAAATGCCCAGAGAGCACAGCGTCATCATATTAATGTTGACGTCATGGTCAATAGATATTTACTTTAGCCATGTTTAGGAAGCACCTGTAATCCAATTCCCAGAACATAGATGTAGGATGAATCACACATCAAATAATTAAGACTTTGTATGTGTGTGTGTGTGTGTGTGGGGGGGGGGTGTCACATTTGAATGCGCAAGGGAATGGATGGGGGATCAAATTTCAGTGCAAAAGCAAAAATTCAAACAATGGATTTTTGCGTGGGCATCACATCTTTTGCTATCAAACCCATACTTATTTACCTTTGCAAATATTTTCAATGTTGTCTGTCACTCAGCTTTTTAAAATGATGATGGGGGGGGTGGGGTGGGGGTGGGGGTGGGGGGGGTGTCGGTTAACTTTTCTTTGAGCCCCCCAAAATGAAGAACCTCCCCGTTATCGTTATTTATGATCGTTCCCTAATGACACCTAGGACTAATAATTTATTCTTAGTCCTCGATGACACAAATCCACCTGCCTCGTAAATAATGACAGCTCTCTAATGTCTAGGTACAGTGCATGTTGATGAGTAGTGACAGCAAGAAAAGAAGGCCAACAATATAGTTTCGTTATGATTACTTCACGTATTTTATTGTTATTTTCCGGGCACGTAGTTTTGGTATTTGACTCTTTATAGGAGGAGAATTCACCACAACGTCTTCCAGTCATTAGCAGGTTGCTAATGTCTTAGTTGGCGTTTCATACACGTAAACAAATTTAAGTATGTAGAAATCCTAGGCATTTTGTTATCCTCTATCACAGCTTTCCCCACCCACAGTCGAGAATAAAACAAGCGATTAAGGCTACTGATTTGACATGCGCAGACTTGTTTTGACCGCCATTTTCGAATCCAGTGAAAGTTTTCAAATAAAAACAAATATCTTGGTTATTCAACAGTAGTCTGTGCGTGTTATTTGTGACAATATCGCACTAAACGAGACAAAAATATGGGCACTGTTTTGGTAAGTTCTGAAACGCTCTAATGATAGAAATCCAATATTCTAGAGACTGTCATCGTTGCAGATTTGTAAACAAAAATTCTCAAACTGTCCAAGTTGGCAAGTAAGATCCAGTCTAAACACATACTACAGCACGAAAGGTTGGAAATGACGAGTTTGCCAACTGGAAACACTACCCTTTCTTTCACACAATTGCTTCTTTGCGCCTTATTAAAAGCATAATTCATGCATTCCTTGTTGATGTTAAAAGTTTTATAAACACTAACTCCACGTAGACGTAGTAAACCCACCAGATCTTACTCCAGCACAGATCCAGATTCAGAAAGCAATAATTGTGAAATTTCAAAATTACGCTTTTCTATGATTCAAGATAAGTCTCCACAAAAATACAGAATCTGACAAAAAACAATTATAATTGAAACTTTGAAGAGGGATAAAGATAGTGCAAGATGCTAATTATGTCGTCAATATGCTGTCATCCCCAACATCTATCTAATAATGAATCTGGAATGGTGCGTTCACCATTTTATCATACAAGAGGTTCCAAGGTTCTGTCAAATGTTCCTGAAAACGTTACTAATGCCAAACGTTAGTGATGTTTATTGGAAATATAACAAAAATCTTATGCTCATTGTAAACTTCAAAAGTTATTGTTAAATGTGTGTAACTAGATAGATGAATCAGCTTATGAAATCCCTGTAAGTCCCTTGAGCATCATATTTGATTTACGTTTTGAAGATACAGAAATATCTCAACATACGATCATTAGATTTATTGAGATTTGTAATGTGAAACCTGTTTGCAGGAGGACCCCCACGCTGGGCGGCACTTTAAGGGGCACCGCGATACCATCACCAGCGTGGACTTCAACCCCAACATGAAGCAGCTGGGTAAGAAGTGATGACTTCTCATTCTATTCGATATACAGTATGTATAAATGAGGGACTTGCGTTAAAAATGCTGACAACTTAGAATGTGGAAATGCAGCACAAACATACAAGATTCGTGAAATATTGTATGCAGCATGTGGTTGCATTTTCTTTTATTCTTTCTTCTATTTCTGCTGCTCTAATGCGGTCTAAATTAAATCTATGTTGTTCAAAACATATTTTTGGAACTAATATTTTGAAATTTGAATTTGAGAAGGATACTGATGGTATTGAAACATGTTAAGAGTAAATAGAGTAAATGAAAATGTATAAAACATTTAGAACAACATAGATTTAATTTAGACAGCATTAGAGCAACAGAAATAGAAGAAAGAATAAAAGAAAGTGCAGCAAAAACAAGAAGTACATGACGAATGAATGGCTGCACCGTTTGTTTCAGCCTCGGGATCCATGGACTCGTGCCTCATGGTCTGGAACTTCAAGCCTCAGATGCGCGCTTACAGATTTGTTGGCCACAAGGTCAGTTGATGAGAGAGATTTTGTATTTTTTTCTCTGCTTTTCTACATTTTGCAAGTGTATGAAAAATATTGACAACTTGATAACTATAAGTTAGAAAGTCAATTTTAAGTTTTAGCAGCTTTTTCTTGGCTTTTTAAAACTTTACAAGTGTATATAAAATATATATATATAATTTACATAGTCAATTTTAATTTTAGGTAACGAAGCAATTATTTCTGTTAGTATTTTACTTGTAAAAAAATTATGCAGAGATTTTTTCATGTTGAATATTCATTGACAAGTTTTCATCCGTAAATTTAATTCTTAATATTTTTATCATGCTTTTGTGTGGTTAATTTTGAAAGTTTCTAATTCAGTTTCATTCGCACAATTATGTGCAGGGTGAGGATTAGCCACTCGTCCGCTCGTATTGACCAGTAAAAACTTGTGGAGGACGAGTAGAATGTTTTAGCAACTCGTCCTTTTGACGAGTAGCAATTCTGGTCAATTTAGTATACAAATATAAAAATATAAAGCGTTGTGCAAAGAGGACGAGTCCATTTTTGCAGGACGAGTCGATATTTGAGGGTTCTGCTGACGGGTAGCACTTTTCCACCTAATCCTGACCCTGCATGTGTTGTTGTTTATTTTTTATTGTGCTGTTGTGGTGTTGACTGTGAGCGTTTGCAGGACGCGGTGATGTCGGTCTGTTTCTCCCCGTCTGGTCACCTCGTCGCTTCCGCCTCCAGGGACAAAACCGTGCGACTCTGGATACCTAATGTGTGCGTACTCAACAACGGTGTCAAAGCGATGCACTGTTGTCATTTTGATTTGATATTATTTGAATCAGAAAATGCGCTGATTCAGGCTATTATTAATTCATTATAAATGACAGAACCAACATCTTTTTTATTCACATTTTAATTAAATATTTTCAACCTTGCGGTCATCTTCAGAATATAATGTAAATTGAACAAACTTAAATTACAAAACAGTACTGTTTTCAATATTATACATATATATATACAAAGAGGAATACAAGAGCAGGGCCCTGACCATCAAGATTTAGATGTTGTCAGCACCTGCTGATCTCTTAATCCTTAATCCCCGTGTTATAATCCTTTGTGTTATATTTTGATTCATGCTCTGTATTATATTTATGTAATATTGAAAACAGTACTGTTTTGTAATTTAAGTTGGTTCATTTTACATTATATTCTGAAGATGACCGCAAGGTTGAAAATATTTAATTAAAATGTGAATAAAAAAGATGTTGGTTCTATCATTTATAATATTATTATTTCAATTTTCTTTTTTAATGTTTCTATTCTAGTCTGACCATACTATGGTGTAAACAATTATTTGTTTGACAGTTTGTTTTTATCATCATGTTTTTATATGGACTTTTGTCCGAAATAAAGTTATAAATAAATAAATAAAAATAGATTTATTGACAAGCAGATAAAGTATAAGTTACAGTGGCGTTTTCAAGGCGCACACATACACAGTTATTGTTGTGGCAGGGAATGTGACTTGTTCAGAAGAACGTGAGTGACTCTCAATTTACACTCGCCATGTTCAATCAAAAACAAGCAATCCTTAGTTATTAAAGTGTTGGAATCAAGTAATCATACTCGCCGACTGTGGCGAGTGACTTTGAATTTAAACTAGCCAACAGAAATTTACACTAGCCAGGGGCGGGTGCCTAATCAACACCCTGTCAAGGCAGTAACTCCCTGTACGTTATTGCTGTTTTGCTCACACATTACACTGTTATAAGTAATGTACTTCTTTTGGTCAGAAAAAGCTTTATTAATCACTTTTAAGTGTAAGAACTATCGTCATGGGAAGTTTTTTTCTTACAGTTGAAAATAACAAGTAACTATAACAATACATAACATGTAAGTAACAATAAATAACAATATAGACTAGACAATACAAATACGGACAGATACAGGTGATAATACTGACAAGAAAGTTACATACCTACATACAATGCAATACATGAAAAGGAACTTATGTGGAGAGATTGCGATATCGAATTGCGGAGAGAACGAAAGAGTTTTTGTACCTATTGGTTCTTGATGGAATTGAACGTAATCTTCTTTAATCTTCTTCTATTGTTGCAGCAAGGGTGAGTCGACAGTGTTCAAGGCTCACACGGCCACAGTTCGGAGCGTCGACTTCTCCCAGGACGGGCAGGAGCTGGTCACAGCAGCAGACGACAAGACAGTCAAGGTATCACACAGACTTGTCTTCTTATGGAAGATGAAACATGTTCTAAATTCACTCAGGTAGTGAACAATTATAATAGAAAATGCATTTTTTAAATTTTGATGTCTGGTTTAGTCTTATTCTGTAGTGTTTTGGAGACTTATTTTTTTTTTTAGAATTCCATAAATAAAGAATAATTTAGAGTAAGTAGAAAGTTATTTACAGTTATTTGCTCTAAATTATTCTGGTGTAATAGAAAATGCATTTTACATAGTTTTAAATTCACCCAACTAGTGAACAGTTATGATAGAAAATGGATTTTTTAAATATTGTAGCTTTGTATCTTGTGCTGTTTATTTGATAATTATAGAAATAACAATGATATTTTGTGTAGATTTTCTTCGTACCTTGCTTACTTGTTATATGTCAATTCACACACATTTGTTTTCGTATAGAGGTTGAAACATATTTTTAAATTCACCCAGCTAGTGAACAGTTATAATAGTTGTAATAGAAAATGCATTTTTTAAATTTTGATGTCTGGTTTAGTCTTATTCTGTAGTGTTTTGGAGACTTATTTATTTTTTTTTAGAATTCCATAAATAAAGAATAATTTAGAGTAAATAGAAAGTTATATTTTACAGTTATTTGCTCTAAATTATTCTTTATTTATGGAATTCTAAAAAAATAAAATAAATCTCCAAAACACTACAGAATAAGTTTTAAACAGATATCAAAATGAGACCATCTCTAATGTCCAAAATAAAACAACTTGCAATACACTTTTTAAATACTATAATCTTTGTATCTCGTGCGGTTTCAGTGATATTTATAGAAATAATAACGGTGATATTTTACGTAGCTTTTCCTCGTACCTTGATGATTTGTAAGCTGGTTTACTATTTTGCAATGTATTTCCAGATCTGGTCGGTTCACAGGCAGAAGTTCCAATTCTCCCTCAACCAACACATGAACTGGGTGCGCTGCGCTAAGTCAGTCAACTTATTTATGATATTTTAATTATTTCTGACAAAAGTTTTATTTATTTTGATATCTTTGTCTTATTCTGTATTGTTTGGAGACTATTAGTGAATAATTTAGAATTTTTTTAAATTTATTAATTTTATTTAGAACAATACCTTACGTTTCGACACTTAAGTGTCCTCTTCAGGGAAATGAATGTCAAATACAACTACAAAATAATAAGATATAAACGAAGTCTAGTCTAGTCCAAAATAAAACAACTTGCATATGTTTTATTTATTATTCTTATATTTTCTCTTTTTGAAATACAAAAAAAAATATTTATTCTCAAATCCCTGCAGATATCATGTGTTACATTGATGTAAGACGTGTAAACATTGATGCGTTTTCCATGTTTCAGATTTTCCCGGACGGGCGGCTGGTTGTTTCCGGCTCAGACGATAAAACGGTGAGCAAATGGCGGCCATTGTTTCTTCCTTGAAAATTGTCAACCATTGAAGTCTTAAGTTCTTTTGCATGACTAGACATGAAGTCATTTTTTCATTGAATCATTTTCATTATTGGGAAGTACACGCAAACGGTTTTCGACCATGTTCCTGCTATTGAGTGCTCTTTGTTGACTTAAAAAAAGGTACTATGCCATTATGAACTGACATATAAACCTTTAATGGTTGAGTGGTTTTGTAACTGATAATTATTTAACCCTTTACCCCTCAATTCGGCCTAAACCGGCCGTGATTTCACGTGTTTGGGTGTCAAAAGCTTCGTCATACAAGTCATTCGTTTGGGGTATAGGAGCGGTGCCATCGTGATTAAAACTAGACAACTATATGTAAAACCGTATAAGGAATCATCGTGCACAATTGATTTTAATGGTTAGCTTTTAGTTTAAGAAAATATAAAGAAGTTTCATTTTACAGCATTAATTTGCACTTACAAATGGCGCCATGTTTGCCATATCGCACCAAATGCAAAAACACCAATGTTTGATCGTCTTGTAGACATATAGTTCATAATGGTTCAATCCCAACAAATTGAATATCATAGTAAATAAATTCCCAACAAAAAACAATAAATATTTTTCAGTGTTCCTATATTGTAATGCATTTTACTTATCTACGCTGCAAATACCATTCCAAAAACATCCAATAAATTTTTTAATCATTTTTAAATGTGATGCATTTTTGTAATGCAAAACATCTGTGGAACGCTATGCTGCAAATAACACAGTGCTGTTGGTTATTTGGGCTTCTTTTACCTTTGGAAATGTGATACTTTGTTTCCAAAAACATTTGTGAAATTGAGAATGGGTTAAGCCAAAATGGTTTCCTTGTATTTTGGTGAAGAGATCTTTTGAAATACAAGCATTTTTATGGAAATTATGGCAGTTTAAAGTTCTTTTATTTGCAGCTCTGACAAATGGAAAGATTTTATCGGCGCTGCGAGTGGTTGCTGCAAATATTGAGCATGAGAGGATACAAGGGCTGTCATGTAATAAAACGTGAGGGGTAATGGGTTAAGGATATACATATGTAGGTAGATTTGTATACATGTTATATGTAAGTTTGTATATATGTAATATCATGTTGTAACCACATGTCAGTATTACAGGGTCAGGATTCGCGAACTCGTCCGGGTTCGTATTGACCAGTAAAAGCTTGTGGAGGACGAGTAGAATGTTTTAGCAACTCGTCCTTTTGATGAGTAGTAAATTCTGCTCAATTTGGCATACAAATATAGAGCTTTGTGCAAGGAGGACAAGTATTTTTTTAGCAGGACAGTAGATATTTAGGGTTACTCATCCCTGCTGACGAGTATATTTTTTTCACTGAATCCTCACCCCGTGTAATAAATGAATTTTGACTTAAAAATTATATAATTCATCCTTTAAGAACCTTTAACCATTGTCAACAACAAGAAGGACGCTCTTGCATGCTCCAGATATGTCGAAAGAGCCAAGCTCTTGAACAATGACAGGTTCTGGCAATAGGTTCTATATACCAAGTATGTTTATAATGGAACCCAATAGAAGTTTACATTCTGTGAATTTTGACTTTTTCCTTGTTCACCAGGTGAAGCTTTGGGACAAGGCCTCCCGCGAGTGCGTCCACACGTTTTCGAGCACGGCGGGTTTGTGAACGCCGTGGCCTTCCACCCGAGCGGGACCTGCATCGCCGCAGCCAGCACAGACTCAACCGTCAAGGTCTGGGACGTCAGGATGAACAAACTCCTACAGCACTACACAGGTACGGCCGACACCAGGCTTGTACTCAGCCGGACTGCTTTTTTGAATTTTTTAAAACAGTGTTGTAATGTAATTGTAAGTAGTTCGTGTAATTTCATTGGTTATCATGATCCAGAAGTATCCGATAACCGGAGAGGGTTATCACGCCTCTTCGAAGAGCGGTGATACTATGGTTATCGTGCTTGTACTCAACGGTAGTAGTTTTTCACATTTTTAAAACAGTGTTGTAATGTAAAGAATGATAAATACAAAATTGGGTTTGTTGTGTAACAGGAATTATTTTATCTAAGCTAAATTCCGTATTTGAATGGCAGCAGGTCCTCTCAATGTTGTTGTTTCTATACATCGTAAGTGCTGGAGAAAGGTTTGTCAAAAGAATGATAAATTTGAATAAGATTTTCTAAAATTTATTGGCTGTCAAAAGAAGGATAAATTTGAATAAGATTTTCTAAAATTTATTGGCTGTCAAAAGAAGGATAAATTTGAATAAAATTTTTAAAATTTATTGGCTTTCAAAAGAAGGATAAATTTGAATAAGATTTTAAAAATTTATTGTTTAAAAAGAAAAAAAATTTTTTAGAAAATTTTATTCAAATTTATTCTTCTTTTGACAAACCTTTCAACAGCAGTTATGACGTAGAAAAAACAACAAAATATTTTATCAGGATTCATTATTGTGGCGTATCACAGCAAGCCCGATCGATATCAAAGAGTAAGAGCACATACTTTGATTTTTGAAAACTTCTATCAGCTTAAATAATGGTTAGAAATCTAACATGTTTAATGTTGATTTACATTTCCACTGTTTACATTGAGGCTGTGAATTTGAATGATAGTTTATTCTATGATATACTAGTTTACAACTTTGTTTTGTGCGATGACGCATATTTTCTTCAGTTAATGTTGCATGAAAGATCAAATGCTCAGCAACAAAAAATGTTTTATATGCAAAATCTACTTTCAATAAATGATGCCTTTTTGATTTTAATTTTGAATACATGAATATTTATCATATTCACGTATAATAGAAATTATGAGTTCAAATAATGGAGAAAATACAACGCTGACTTATTTCCCAAAACATGATATCATGAAAGTTACATGGATGTAATTGAATGATTTTGCTCGACGTATCTCCTCTTTTCTCCTGCAGACTTCACATCATATTTCGGCACCGGGGAATTCTTGTCTCAGTCTGACTTCTGTCTGACGGAAATCATTGTGTTTACACAATGCTGCTTCACGCATTTTGATGGTTTTAGGCTTTTTGATGGCATGATATTTGAATTAGCCTAGCTAATCTATAAGGCATATTTCATTTTTTGCAGAATATGACAACAAAAACTATTTAGTAATTTGTGTTGAAATAATGAAAATAAGAAACAACAGGCAATTGTGTATAAAAGACTTTATTTTTATATGAATTGATGCTATAGCAAACACAACCCAATCGATTAAAAAAGTGATCTCTGAATGGGTGAATGCGGCGCTGTTTTGATCAGCTTACCCTGACGACTGCAGTGCCGCCTGGTGGCAGAATGAACAAACGTCGTTTTAACGGGTCTCAGAGACTGCCATTAGTCTAGCTTATCTATCAGGCATATTTCACGGATGGAATCACCATCATGTACCAATGTTTCAGCCCACACGGCGGCCGTCAACAGTCTGTCGTTCCACGCGTCCGGTAACTACCTCATCTCAGCCTCCGACGACTCCACACTCAAGGTGCTAGACCTGCTAGAGGGCCGGCTCTTCTACACACTCCACGGACACCAGGTGGCGGTGATAAATTTATTCACAAGTGTAGCTTCAATTTACAACAGCATGACATAAAATAACTATTTAGTAATTCATGTTGCATTTTTTTTTAAATAGCATAGGCAATTAACATAAAGGACTTTATAGATTCGTACAGAAGTGAATTGAATAAATTTTTTTTCAATAGTAAACAAAAGATATCTGAATGTGTTATTATTATCATTCCTGGGCCCATGTTAACTACATTTTAAAGTTTCTGCCTGGTTACAAATAAACATGTTTTCTTTAAAAACGGTAAAGATTGCTGTAATTATTACATTTATGTTTTAATCTCTAATTTTTATTTACAAAAATCAACAAAAAACAATCAATAATTCAAACCAAAATGGAAAAAACTAAAACAGTATATGATTTGATATTTGGTATAAATAATAAATCATGATTGGCACCAGTTTCAATTTGGGCCAGTGTGCAGTACTTTTTTTAAGGGATTTCTTTAGGTATAATCACACGGACTTCATTAAACAAAGTAAATAAAAATTACAAAAAAGTAGAAAAAGATATAAATAGAATCTTTTGAAAAGATTGTGATCACAAATATAATAAAAAGATATCCACTTGGGTCACCATGTCCTGACAAACAGGGGGGCAAAAAATAGATATCCATTTACAATGTGTATTATCTGCTATTGTAGGACCTTAAATTTTTACCTATTGGTTTACAACTTACTTTGTAGTATATATGTATAGAAAATAAAAATTAACTTAAAAAGATTACAGATTGTAGGTTAAAAAATATAAAATAGAATTGAAATTGAATAAAATATACAAATATAATAAAAAACACCAAATGAAATAAAAGACACCAAAAGTACTAAAAAAATAACGATTGTAGGAGGCACGCTATTAATCCATATTGCCCAGCAAAATGCGTTTACTTTAAAATGGATATCTTTTAATGATTCCTGGTTTGTCACATGTTTTTTTATTATAAAATAAATTCATTATTCAAGTTTAACTTCTATTTATATTCTTTAAAAATTTGTAATCTTTTAATCTTTTATACATTAAAATAAAGTATTAAAATGCCGTGATAAAAAAAATAAAAAAACAAAAAAAAAATACTGAGAACAATGATGGTGGATTGATCATAGTTAAAAATGCGACTATTTTTCATTCCAGGGCCTTGTGAAAATAACGGTGGCAAATTATGCAATATCTTGGAAGTGAAATTGAATTGGTATATCAATTTGTGGGCATGTGTAGGTATACGCTATAAAAAAGATCTCCATTTTAGGGCGGTAGCATAAATTGTTTCCATGTGCGTCTTTTTTCATTTGATTTTTTAAATGTTGGTAAAAAACATTTTTCAATCACTAACAGGTGTTTTGTTTCTGAAGAAGCATATTTTGAACAGATTGGCACAATTTTGCAAATGGAGCAGCTGCAGGGCCCAAAAACTTTTCTATTTTCTTTTAAACACATAATTTTTTTAAATAAAAGAGATCGAACATAAAAAAAGGTGCTTTTCTTCATTTTTGTCCTTTTTTCGTCAAAAAATATCATATTTATAATTTAATGGTGCTGTGATTACTTAGAAACCATTGGAACGCAATAAACCTTTTTAGAGGAAAAACATTCATATATAAACAGATTCTTACAACTGTTAGATTTTTCCCAATCCAATCACAGCTGATGAGTCCCACTGGCATTTTGGGTTAAAAACTGCTTTAAATGTCTGCTATCAAACCCCTTGTATTTGCAGGTAAAGTTATAATGTTTTTTCAGGTAATGGTTGAAAACACCATTTAGATTTTTTAAGTTTTTATTCCCCCAAATCTGACATTTTTTTTTCTATGCAGTTAAATATGGAATATTTTATGGCTTTTATTTTTTCAGAAAATTAATTTTCATGGAGTTAATGGCTTTGTTCTACTTTTTATTTAAAGGAACAAAATAAAATTTAAAAAAATTGACAATTTTTTTTTTTCCTATGCAGAAAAAAACTGGAAGGAAATATTCAGTCAATATAATCTTGACATTTTATGAAAGAAGATACTTTGTTCTAAACATATATATGAAAAATAAAAAGTTTTGGAGTATTTTTCCTGTGAACTTTTATCTTAACCCATGTATCAATTCTATGTCCATGTGAGGGATATTTTAAGCACTATTTTGCATACAAGAAAATGTTTCGCCAAACTGCAAGGCACCTTTAAACAGAGCCGCTATTTTGATTTGTTTTCCTGCTATTGACCAATATCCTTTATTTTTATTTTTACAAATTTTTTTCGGACCCTTTCCATGACAGTGAAGCAGCGGTGACAAACATCGGATTAACGCATTCAAAGCCAAAATACAATCTTATTCCATTGAGGCTTTTAGAATGAACTTCAACAAATAGTGACGCATAATTTGGCACTGTTGCTTTCTCAGAACTAAATGCGTTTGCCTAGGGTACATATCTTAAGTTATTCATGCATTTGACATGGTGATAATAATTTTTTTGCTGTCTAAAGTCCACAATGTATGATAAAATGAAAGGCTACATTCTTGGCTGAATGTTAGGTTTTTTTGCCACAATATGCGGAATTTTATCAGTGATAATATCCTATTTTGTTTGATCTGCTGCTGTAGGATTCAAATAGTATTTTCTGTCTGATTTTTTAAAGATTTTTTAAACATTTATTTATTTAAATCCAAATGTTTTTAGATTCAGACCACAGAATGCTGCATTTCACAAATGATTTCATTTGCAAAATCCTTCCCCACAATTGTGACATTTTTTTCTGCCAAGGGCAAACTCTTGTTTTGATGAAAACAACTGTTTGTTAAAATGAAATTTTTTCAAAACTATTTTTTTTTCATATTAGTTTTCATAATTTTTTTTTTCAAATTTTAAATTAGAGTTTTTTCAAAAGGTTTGACAACGTACATTGTTATGGTTAAAATATAGTCCTATGACAAATATTTCCATATTCTCATTTCTCCCTCAGTGCAAAAAAATCCTGGAGCGATGGTGAATTTTGAAAATTTAACGTTAAAAAATTTTCATATATGAAGTAATTTTTATGGATTTATTATTAGAACATTATTTATATTTACTTTAAAAAAAAAATTATGGTAGTTTTTCCTATGTACTTTTACCTTAAATGTCCAACTTCATCAACTTCTTAAACGTGTGATGTGGGTGTTCAGGGTCAGTCTAAGCCACTCGTCCACTCATTATTGACCAAGAAAACCTTGTGGATTACGAAAGTGAAACATTTAAGCAACTCGTCTTTTAGACGAGTAGCAATTCTAGTCTATTTTGCATACAAGTATAGCTTTTTTCCCCAGAGCAAGTAGCACCTTTTAATATCCTGACCCTGGGTGTTTGCTTCCTTCTATTCACACCAATGTGTGCGTATTTATCAGGACGGCTCATCGGACCTGCGGCGCATGGACGACGTGACCCCAGCGGTGACAGACGTCGGACCAGCGCTCTTCTCAAAGCCAAAGGTACAATCTTATCCCATTGAGGCTCTTAGAATGAACTTTATTATCAAATAGTGACGCATAATTTTGGCACTGTTGTCAATCTCAGAACTAAAATGCGTTATGCAAACAGTACATATCTGTGCAGTTATTCATCAAATAACATGGTGATAATAATTTATTTGTTGTCTAAACACAATGTATGATAAAATGAAATACTACATTCGTGCTGAATGCGTCGTTTTTTATATACGGCTCACGCATTTATTTTATCAAGATAATGCATTCGCCGTATACAAAAACGATGTATTCGCATTCAAATAGTATTCTCTGTCTGATTTTAAAAAAATTTTTTTAAACATTTATTTATTTAAATCCAAAAGTTTTTAGATTATTATTTACAGAATGTACATTTCACTACATAAATGATACATTGACAAAATTTCAGCACAATTGTTGTACAAATTTTTCTGCCAAGGGCTAACTCTTGTTTTGATAGTCTAACAACTGTTTGTTAAAATGAAATATTTTTCAAAACTATTTTTTTTTCATATTACAGTTTTCATCATCTTTTTTTTTTCAAATTTTAAATTAGAGCTTTCTTCAAAAAATAGCGTACATTGTTATGGTTAAAATATAGTTAATAAAGATAACTTTTTCTGTAACATTTTATAAAATAAATCCACATACTAAAGTTTTCCAAGAAATATTAACGTTAATAACTTTTGATAATTGTTTCCATATATCATTAATTCTCAAGCAATCATATAGCATATGCTTTATAGTTTCAACCTCTTAACAATTTTCACAAAATTTATTTACATTAAGGTTCCATTTTGAAATAATGTAACACATGGCAAAATGTTATTGATTAGTTTACTAACTAAATTCTGCAAGTTTATTATCACCAAAATATTTTATTTTTTGTAAATAAATAATTTTCCAGATTCTAGTGTCATTAGGAAAGTCAAACTCATTAGCCCATTTTTCTTCCCATACTGACTTTGTACAACTTAGTCAGTTCAATACATTATAATAAAATCTTGATTTTTAGTTACTTATAAAATATCTGTTCTTTCTATATATAAAAAAAAGAATAGTATGTTTTATATTTTAATTTTCTCTGAGAGAGACATATAAAACTTTCTACAAAGTTTTGAAAAAATATTTTTTATTATATATAATTGTGCTATTTTAGATTCCCTGTTTGAAAAGAGATTGAAGAGGTATTGTTCATCTGATCGGTGTCCATCATCATTTATCAAGTCTCTCGCATGAAATATTCCAACTTTAAGCCAATATTGAAAATAAAGACACTTCTTATATATGAATCATATTATGTTGAATTGTCTTTTCTTTCCACTGTTTTGTATAAACAATTTATAAACTTCTGTTTTATATAATTTTATTTTAAAAGCTTTTCATCGCAATAGAGACCTCAATTTTAATTATTATTTACAAAATGATATTTCTCTTGCCAAAATTAAAATACTGCTGATACTTTTAATTAGAATTAAATAATAATTAAAATTGAGGTGTATTTTGAGATGAAAAGCTTTTAAAATAAGATTATATAAAAAAAGAAGTTTATATTGTGTTTATAGAAAACAGTGGTAAGGAAAGACGATTCAACACAATATGTGACCTACTGTCACTTACGTAGTACATATGATATTGTCAGTACACTTATATTTGAAGAATTCATTTCCAAAGACTGGCTCCTCCAGAAACTTGTGTTCAGTCATTAGTTCAAATGGTTTTAAATATTTTATATTTTTTTAAATTAAAAAAATATTTATGTAAAAAGAGGGAATTTTCATTAAATCTGCAAGATTGGCGTCTTTAAAATTCATGTTTATCAAGTAGTTAATAGAAATATTTTGTTTTTCAAGACATTCTACAGGAATACTTTTCCAGTTACCTTTACTAGTAACTAGCCGTGTGATCCCTGATGATTGTAAAGCTTGGAAATATTTATCAATACCTACCATATTTATTCCAGCTTCTAAAATGGGCTTTGAGAACTGTGATCGTTTCATTGTCTGTTTTGCTCCAGATGAAATCAAATCATAGCATATTTTTTTTTACTTTCATTTTTAATGTTTTCAGGAATATTTAACACAGAAGCTTGTTATACTATTTTGGATAAATTTAGTGTTTTTAATACCAAGACTACCAAAAAAAAAATAGTTATGGAGCCCTGAATTTCCATTGTGCTAATAATCCTTTCATCATATCTAGTTTATTATTTATATTTAATTTTCTGCATAAATTATTGTTATAACCTAAATAAATTTCTAGGCACTTGACAGGATTCACTGTCCATGAAAATTTCACCATCGTTCCTTAAACCTAAATCTTTCAAACAACCTAAACAAAGACCTTTTTTTGTTTTGAATTTATTTAGTTTAGGTCCAGCAATATTAGAAAATCTGTTTATTTCTTCAATAACGAGATGAATGAGCCTATTTTCCCTACAGTTATTGTTGCATCATCTGCATATTGGACTATTTTTTGTTCAACATTCCCAATTTTTATGCCTCAAATATTGTCATTATTGTGAATTTTAATAGCTAGTACTTCAGCTACTAATATAAATAGCAAGGCTGTTAAGAGACAGCCCTGCCGTAACCCTCTCAACTTAATGTTAATCTCTGTGTATCCTCACAGTAATTGGTAAAAAGGTAAAATGTAAAGTTTCTTGTTTGATTGGGAGTGTGTATTTTACACCTTGTTCTGTCCCATTATTGCTTCGATGTATCTGTCCACGGCGTTGAAACAGACAGGTGCACGGTGGACAGATACATCGCAGCACTAATGGGACAGAACAAGGTGTAAAATACACACTCCCCATCGAACAATTGAATTTACATTTTACCTTTTTACCAACTACTGTGAGGATACTACAGAAATTACCATTAAGTTGAGACCGTGCACCTGTCTGTTTCAGCCTGTGAACGGCCACCACCACTCTGGTGCCGGTGGTCACCTGGAGGAGCTGCGTCTCACGTCCGGTGACCGCGCCGCGCGCTCAGCAGCCGCCGCAGACAGCACCCGAGGGGGGAGTCTGGGGGGGACCGCGGGCTCCACGGGGGGCCCCGCGGTGGGCAGACAGACGCTGGAGGAGCGCAGCTACGGGCCGGAGCTCGGGGCAACGCTCGAACACATCGTGGGCCAGCTCGATGTCCTCACACAGGTAGGGGGGCGGGGGAGGCAGGTGTTTTCATTTGGGATTTTAATTTTTGAAGAAGTATGTACCATTTAGTAAGTTTGGTAAACATTGAAAAGGTCTCTATAGAGACGAAAAGCTTTTTTGTGCTATAAAAATAGATTTTATATATTAGAAGCCAAATGTGGTAAGGAAAGACAATTATACGTAAAATGGTGTTTTCACTGAGAGGCAGATTGTGGTGCTACAGGCCAGGGCTCAATGCAACGCTTGTGATTTGTGTGCAGAGGAGTCCTGTCTTAAAATTTAACTTCCTTCAGATTTGCTTTTCATTTCAATTGATAGTCGTTATGAGACAGAATGTGTGCGGACTTAAATGTTAATAGAACATCTTTTAAAAAAAAATTTAGATTCGTTTGCAATTTATGATTCGTCTGTCATCTTTAAACTCACAATATCACAGTGTTTTTTGTTTGTTTTTTTTAATTCGGAATTGTTTTTATTTAAAGAATTGTACGTATCCATTAATTGATTACGTAAAAAAAACCCTGTTCATCACTATAATAACACACTATAGTTAGAAGTAAGATATAAAGTTTGATTATCAACTTCGTAAACACGCACAATTTATAAAATGTCTGTAATCAATTTACAATGTAGGCTATAATCATTAAATTTAAATATAAAGTATTCTAGAAACTTGGTATACAGCATATGGATTCATGTTATTTTGTCTTTTTTTTTCATTCTTTCTTCAAATTTGTTCAAATTTGAGAAGGAGTCTGTTGACTCGAAACCTGTAAATAAATAAAGATATGTAAAGTTTTGATCGTTTTTTGGAATAGTTATCGACAGCAAAAGAATAAAAAAAAGACAAAATAACATTAAATTTAAAGATAATGTTAAAAAAAACCAGCGTGCTGACTGTTTCTGTGTTGCAGACGGTGTCGATCATCGAGCAGCGTCTCACCATGACGGAGAACAAGCTACGGGAATGCCTCGACAACCAGCAGAAAATCACCCTCCAGATCAGACCCACGGACTAGTTTATATCAGCAGTAGTATTTATCGCTCGCAGACCGTAGTGGAAAAGGTTTCTTTTGGCACAGTGCGTTTTGCCAACCGCTGATCAGTGATGTAAATTTGGGCCGAACGGTTTTGTTTTTAAACGTTCCAGAATGATTTCAATCGTTATGTAATTTGAAATGTAGACAACGGATATTTTTGGATGTAGTGAACTAAAGATAGCGCTAACATGTTACACTTTGTTCAGGCTGACAAATGGTTAGTTGTTTACAGGTTGTCGTCTGGCAAATGTTTGTTTATAATCTTATTTTTTATATCACGATGACTTCTTCCATATCGATGTTTGAAAGTCTCGTTAATGTTTGCAGCAAATAATAACCTTGATGCTGATCTTTGCTGGACTGGATCAGTTGCTCGGGAATGACATCGATCTTATTTTTTCTTTTGCTTGTCAGATGTGTGCAGGGTTGGTTCTGTAGTGGAAAATATGAGACTGAATATATGATAACATTATATAGACTAAAACCGTCCAAAATATATGAATGTCAGTTATATTTGAATCTGAGTAGAATTATGAGTTAATCCAATAAAACTGTCTGACTTGAAATTTTTCTGACGTAAATATATATATTAAGAAAGTTAATTATGTCCCAATCTCTTCTGTGATAGGTGTATATTTATTTGTACATAGCTTTTATTTTTTATGAAATTCTGGGTGATATCATGATGTCACAAAAAGAGTTTAAGTGTTTGTAGAAGTATTTTTTACAGTTGAATATTTGATTGAACCTTATATCAAGTTTAGGTTATTGAATATTCATGAATTTATGTGTTACATAATTTTAGAGATTATCATGTTGAGAAGATTTGCAAAGAGTGTGAAAGTTAAAGGAACCGAGACACTTTTCACGCATGTTACTTGTATTTTTTGTTCGATATTCTGGTGAAATTAGTCTCCAGAGCAGTGTACACCCATCCCGTATATTTTTATGTTTAAACCATTGTTGCACAGCTATTAATGAACCAACAGTAGTGTTTTACCTTTCAAAATAAAGCTACTTACTTATATTTTTGTAAAATGAAGAAAATTTTATGATTCATTGAAATTACACGATGTAGCGCAGAGTTGGGGCGAGATTAGTTTTAATCGATTAATCTAAGCAAAATTTGTGTAATTTAGTTTAGTTTCAGGTAATCAACAGAATTATAAATTTCATTTTAGTTTAATCTAGTTTAATCTTAAATTTGCATTGTAATCATGATTAGTTTGGATTTAAAAAAAATCCCAGAACATGTTATAAGATATAACTCTTACATATAGCAATATAGACAGGAAATATCTGCTAATCAATTTCTAGGATGCATTTTGCTATGCATACCGAGCCTATATATGGCGATAATATGCGATTTGAATACGGTTTGAATAAACTTTGTTGATAATAGATCTTACTAAAAAATTTCTTTCGGCACTTTGACAATGGATTTTTAAAAAATAAAATAGGTGATACCTTCGTGAAGGGTGTGCACTGTTCTACTGATACTAATTCCATATAAAAAAAAACAGAGTTTCAGAAGTTGGGTTTGTGTACATTGCAGAGGTTATGTGGCAATTCACTCAATTGGAGAAAGTGAAAATTGCCAATTGGGAGAATTATTGTTAAAACCTGGTTTTGATAAGATTTTTTTTTCTGTCCATGATGACATTATATTTTTAGTTGTGACAAAATGAAGGAATAATTTTGTATGTGTTTTGCATGTGCATGAATTTTTATATTGAACTTGTATGATATGAAATAAAAACTCAATGTATACGGTTTAGTTTTTTGTATTATGATTTGGTTTTACTGTGATTTCGTCCAGGGATTTAATCATTTATTTTATCAAGAAAGGTGGGAAGTTTACTGAACTGACTACAATTACATATATTTTGATTTGTTTATTTTAAATTATTAGTTCTAATAGTAATGTCATACTCTCAACTCAATTAATACCTATTTCAAGAATTTACCAAACTATTTTTCCTTTTCAATATTCACTAAACCGGTTAGATTTCTATAAGTAATTATCATTATCTAATATAATCGAACATCTTGTGATCGAGTGCATTATGAAAACATGCACAGTATTCACAACGCAAACTTCCTGACCATAAGCTGGTCAGACGGATGGGATTCAGTTTTGTTGAAGAGAATTAAGCTAACATTAAAAAGAAATTAGATATAGGAACATGTAGCATCACATTTTTTTTACAAATATGATAGGGCAACCGGCTATGTAGAGATCAAAGATGTCTGAATAGACTGTTTTGAGAAATGCAGAAGGTGGAAAAGTAAATTAAATAAATATAAAAAACGAATTAGATTATGGTCTCATGAAAAAAAAAAAAAAAAAAGTATCACAGTCATTTTGAGTGTTTGATTTATCTACTAATGCATCCTCCAACAGTTCTGCTGACATGTCCTTTTCACACAATAGGGAAATCTCTAAACAAATAAGTAATATACTATTAAAAAGAGTAAAATGTTAATCTAAGTTACAGCACCTTTTCAAAAACATTAACTAGATCAAAAGTGGTCAAAGAACACAGCGTCACTAGAGCAAAGTTGTCTTATTGGCTATTGAGATATATATTGAAACGACATAGACGTATACTTTACAATTAATTTGAGAAGTAAATCTCAGAATGAATTTACAGCAGTGATCCATATCCAGCGAATCATATTTCTCTGTGCACATTCGTACTAGTAACAGATAATACTCAATCCCAATAATCAATATTACATAACACAGTGATACACATGTACAACTCAAATAAAAAGCTTGTTGAAAATATTTCATAAATTGGAAAGCTTAGCCCACTCTAATAGGAAAGTGCCCAAATTTGAATCACTTTGGTGTCAGGCTCAAACCTCATGCACAGTATGTAAAGTTTGAACAAAATTTGTTCGTCTGTAAGGGGCGGTGCAATATTTACCAGGAAGGGGGACCGGTGCATTTGGTAGGGGGACAGGTACTTTTTTCAAGGTGCAAAGTAGGGGGACCGGATGATTTTTCATTCTCGTTGGGCATGCGACATGTACTTTTTTTCAGCTGCTGAAATCCCACCTCGACGTAAGCGAATCAGTACAAATTAATCACGCGAATATTCATGGGAGGGGACGCGGACTTTTTTTTATGAATAGAGGTCATGGGACATCAGGTTTTTTTTCATCAAATCAGCAGGGGACAAGACCTTTTTTCAGACAAGTTTTTCTATACGCACCGGTCCCCCCGCCTGTTAAATATTGCACTGTCCCTAAACACTCTAGCTTTCTAGTGACATACATAGATACATAGATAGAGATACATAACATAGAGATGAATGAAACACAAGGCTTTGCTGAAGCGACGCAAATATGTTGCTAGCATGAGTGTCTCCCACACGAAGGGTCCGTGGGATCTTGGGAAGCCGTAACACGAGCCTAATTGGGAGCCAGCCTTGTCTCCCCCATGACTCAGGCATATACAGTTACCAATTAACAGTTGTTATTTTCCAGTCAGTTATGAGAATTCCATTATTTGCTGGAGCTTGGGAAACAATGTGTGACTTTAATTAGTTTAAAACATGAAGATATTGATAGCAATCAGCATATTTGGTAAGATACTTTTACTATATTCTACTATATTTACTATATTTTATTTGTAGATCTTTGTAAATTTTCTTCAGATTAAAACCAAACAAACAAACCCTCAGTTGGTTTTAATATCAAATGTTTATATTTGTTGAAGTTATCTGAGGTTGGCATGTTTGCTCTCATTCTGCTTTGACAATTAAGGTCATTAAGGTTGAGACACCGTGACGAGAAGTAACTGGCACGTAGGTAGAGGAGCACAGGTCACTGTAACATTTGAGTTAAATGTAAATGTAAATGCAGTGGTTTATACTCTGAGGGTTTATAGTCCTGATCCCAGTCTGGCTCTGATGGCTTTACAAATTTACGACCAGGTCATTGGCACACTTATTGATCATCATTTGATCAGTTCTCTCATACTTGCATCACTCAATCATGATAAACAATGATGGACCAAAATAATAATAATAATAAAAAAATCATAAAAAATACAGGGCATTAGCATCTGTTTTGGGCAGGTTTGCTCCACAGCGAGTTCAAAATGCGGGGTCTTGATTTTTTTTGGGGGGGAGGGGGGGGGGGTCTTAAATATGGTTTATGCAAAATAGGGTGTTAAATATTGATGTTTAAAACAATGCATTGAATGTACATCAAATTTGAAGGCAACAGCAAAATATCATCATGCTTCAGTTAACTTTTTTTTCAAAATGGTGGGTGTTTGTTTTAGTTTTAGAGGAATTAGGGGGCTTTGGGCTTTGGCTGCTAAAACATAGGGCGTCTTAGATATTTTGTCATCTCAAAATCGGGGGCGTTTCTGCTGAGCATATATACCCGACCCGACTGTGGAAAAGCACCCCCCCCTGCTGACCTCTCATGTCCAGGTGCCTCGTACATGATGTGGTGTTTATTGTGAGAGAGAGAGAGAATTTCGGAAAGGGAGGCGCATCCACAAAATGAGTTTCGGTACTTTCGTACACGTGAAGGTTCACAGATGCCAAAAAAACCCACAAAAATTAAATTTTGAGAGTGAAAAATGGACGAGCATACACTCCAAGACCTACATCATTGTCTATACACATGAGGGCTTGAACCCCTCTCCCCCCAGCCTCTACGCAAGCATCCAGACTCTGTTATCACCTACGCCTCTCCTGTGAAATGTGATGGAACCTATTATTGGTGACTGGTGATCTGCTCATTACAAGGGCTGTGATTGGTGATTTGCCCTAAATGTTGAGCGTGAATTGTGAACTGCCTGTATTTACGCATACGAAATGTGATGAAAATGTGATGCAACTTATTCAATTGCGATTCCTGATTATTGATGAAAGACAATGAAATGTATTGGTGACTGGTGATTTAGGAAAAAATGTTGGTGAATGGATTTTCATTAAGGCTGTACATCCCCCTCTTTATAAGCATTAGAGCTTGAAAAAAAAACCCAGCCTCTGCAGTGTCTGCAAATATTACCGTGATTTCACAACGTATACGTGTATCATGTTCCAGTGATGCAACTTCTTCATATTCCTGATTATTGCTGAAAGACAATCGATGTGATTTAGGGACCAAGCCAAAAGATCAATGTCAGATTTTAAGTTAATTATTTGACTTACCCCCCTGTTCAGTAGGCCCATTTAATGAATTGCCATCAGACAAAATCAACTTTTTAACAGCCCATTTCCAAATTTGTTTGTTTCATATTTGTTTTTTATTTCTATAGTTAACTTTAAGACCAAACATTTGTTAATCAATTTTTTTCAAAGTGCACATTCAACTCTTTAAGACATTATATTCTTGTCGTTCCCCCTAAATCAACTTTTACTAATGTGTTTAGCAGGGTGGGGGTCTCTCAGCTAAGTTAAAGTAAGTTATCAGACGCAACGAAAATTTGGCCTGGTCCCCTTACTCTTAATTACATTTGTTCACAAGTGGCTTTCACCAATCGGCCGTATACCCCCTGTTGCAGTGGTGGGCGCGCTGTGCCAGCGCCGGCCTGGCGGCGGTGACGCATCCGGCGGTCGCGGGGGCGGCTCCACCTGCTCCGTGGCCGACTACATGACGTGCGTGGGGCCGCTCGTGGCGGCGGCGGGAGTGGACGTTCTCAGGCCAATCACCACGTGAGTCATAACGTCCTCCGTCACCAAGTGAGTCATAACGCACTCAGGCCCGTGAAACTGATACCGGAACACCCACTGACCTTGTTTTTGAATTATATACTCAAAGGAGGTTTGTGACTTTCACAATTTAATAAAATTGTTCATTAAATAGTGAGATATGTTATATAAAAATATTTAGATATCTTGTATTCCTTAGACCTCCCGCTCACATTGCTCCGGTATCTGTTTCACACTGCACAACGTGCACTCTGCTGCACTGTCTGGGTAAAAGTGTCTACTTGTGCACAGCCCCCAAAAAAAAACACAAAAACCCCCTAAACCCCCCAAAAAAACAAAAAACAAAAACAAAAGCAAAACAAAAAAAAACACAAAACGAATTGAGTAAAACCTATATTGCAAAATAAATTTGGGCTTCTGAGATCGCATGTTTGGCCGAATCTAAAGTACTTAGAACTTCTGATAAGCTGAAATCTTGAGAAATTGTCTCGTAAAGAACGTCGTTTGGATGAAGGATTATTTTCAGTAACTTGTAAATAGAATGATGATCTAGAACAGCCCTAGATATCAATGTGAGATGCAGCTGTCAGGATGCATGGTGCCTAAATGGTGGCTATTTCATATTCCAACAATTTCTGTATAATTTGATTTGACTGTAAAATTCACAAACCCTTTTCTCAGTTTATATTCCAAGCAAGTGAAGTGGAGGCTATACTCATTAATACTGTACATATATTGCATTTTCTGTACAATTCAATGGCAGACCCAGGTTTTTAGAAAGGGGGGGGGGGCGCACTTCAGGGATTTCATGGATTTCCCTAATGAAATGAAATATTTTGGTGGGGGAAAAGGGGGTTGGGGGTTGCCCCTGCGCCCCTGGATCTGTCTATGCAATTTATGTAAAAGCATTATAAGTACAGATTGTATAGATATTTCAATATGTACAGTAGAAGTGCTGACACACATAGCCGTATATAAAATCCCCATGTAACGTGAGCACCTACTTATACAAACCCAAGTCTATTTATTGTTAACACAAAAAGTGATGTTGCTTTATTGCTGCCGAAATACATAATGAATATATGAAGCCCTGTTTTACTATTGTATAGAAATAAAGTACTAATTAAGTACTAAATAAAACATTAAAAGATAGAAGGCGAAATTATACATTGTGCAACATACTAAATCTCTTGCATCAAATAAAATGGCATGCAATAAAAACCATTGTATTCCACTTACCCTGACTGGCCCCGGCAGGCAGCTGAACACCATCATCGCAGAGACTTCTGGCGGCAGCCCCGACCAGGGCGGGGGTCGGGGCAACGGGGGCCGAGGGGACGGTGGGCGCGGAGGCAACAGCAACGGCGGCAGCGGCGGCTTCCCGGGGGCCTTCCCCGACTTCCCTGGCTTCCCCACAGGACGCGGCAAGCGCGAGGCGGCACGGAGGGCCAGGCGGCAGGCAGGACGCAGTGAGCACAAATCTTTTTGCATTGGCATACACTTAGTGAGTGTACAGATTATGAATATGACTATATATTGACTTACTTATTTGAATAGATGCCGTAAGAGATCAGAAAATCTATCACCTGGTGTAGTTGAGCCTTAATCGCTGTCAAGAATGTATAAAATAAACGAGAGATTTAAATGTTTTGAAAATAGACTCATTGGATTTCTTTTATATCAATACAGCGACCTATTTTGTGAAAAACCCATTTTACAATTACTGTCCTCATGCTTTCGGACATTTTCCATACCCATAGTCCTAAACTTTCTGTCACATGCTGACAGGAGTTTCAGACGATGAACATTCAAAATGTCCGAAAATAGCAAGACCCTAACTTTGAAATGGATCCTTTACGAAATTGGTCAATGCATGCTTTTTTGCTTTAAATCTGTTCAAGATTGTATAGCAGTGATTACTCTACCATTGGCCACAAAGAGTCTCGCAGGACTCACATACATTTTTGTATTTTGAAACAATGGGTCCGAGCGTCAATACAATGAGTCTTGGCATATATAGCCATAACAAACTACAAATGGGATGTACAATCTTTGCGTCCTGTTGAAAAAAATGAGTCCTGGGTTCGGGACTTGCATTCACTCTGAGTATCAGATGTCCTGAAGAGACCTCTGTCACATAACTATTCTCATTAAAAATTCTGACCGATCACACGCTGCTAATCTATAATCATCACTGGCCGGTGATGAATATAAATGAGGTCAAGTGACCAATCACAGCTAAGTATCAGATGCGTGTGGCGGGGTCAACCAATCAGGTTGCAGTATTTTAACAGGTCACATAAATTATGTTAATCCACTCTCAGGCGAAACATTTCAGAGGTCGATTTGCTTGACATTTAGTACCCAGAGTGTCTGAATCTAGATTAATCAGTGCAATGGTCAGCCACTAGATGACCCCTAGATGGCGTGTGTTGTTGCAGCGATGCGGGGTCCCAAGAACGACCTGCCGTCGCTCGCCGAGTACTTCAACAACGCGCTCGTGGACCTGGAGGCCGTCTCCTACACCAAGCTCGCCGACGTCGACCTCCCAGCCGTCTGCACGTACGTACAATTGTAACTCTTGTAGAAAGTGTTTTCATGCATGAGCGACTATTGTAGAAAGTTCCCTTCATCAACAACTCATTTATTATTAACTCCTGAGGCCCATTTGTCAGTCAGTAACGTGACCAGAAGTCACACCTGCATCACCCACTCAAGCAGCTGCCAAACCCTGCCATCATCAGTCTGCTGTTTACGTAACTACATACATTGCATTATGATATTATACAATGAAAAGCATCACCCAAGGTGACAAACCAGGGTTTATGATATTCCAGCTCTAACCATGTTCCCTGTAGAGGTGTACCAAGGTGGGAACCAATAGGCATAATGACCGCAAATAGGGACCATTGTGGTCTCTTTGAATTAGGCACAGAACGGTCACCATTTTCAATTGTTAAAAAATAGAAAAAAGTAAATAAAAATTAGATCCTAGCTCAAATAATGTTACTTGTAGAGAAACACTGGAACAAGTCAGTTATGTTGTTGAATAAGTCAATAATTTACACCATAAACCCATGCTGTGCTCTGCAGACAGCTGTCGAGCCCGGCCATCGCGGCCTGCAGGCAGAAGCTCAACATGTTCTGTGACGTCGGGATCAACATGACAATCGCAGCCGCGGAGAACTACACACAGCTGCTCTTCCAGCCCTACTGCACGCCCGGTAAGATGCTGGCTGGCTGGTGGGGGGGTTGGGGGATTGGTGGTTGGTTGATTGGTCGGTTGGTTGACCGGTTGATTGATTAATTGGTTGATTGATTGTTTGATGGATTGTTTGATTGGATTGTTTAACTGGTTGATTGATTGATTGGTTGATTGATCGGTTGGTTGGTTGATTAATATGTTGGTTGGTTGATTGATTAATTGGTTGGTTGATTGGTTGGCAGGGTCATTTGTAGGTTGATTGGATGATTGGTTGATTGAGTAATTGGTTGATTGGTTGATTATTTGAGTGAGTGGTTGATTGATTGGTGGATTGATTCGTTGATAGATTTGATCATCGTGACAAGGTACACAATATACAACCAGTTCTTGCTTGGCATTCAACATGGAACTGCACGCCTGGTAGGCTGCTGGCTGGTGGGGTGGTGGCTTGGTTGGTTGGTTGATTAATTGGTTGTTTGATTGATTGGTTGGGTCATTTTTTGATTGATTAATTGGTTGGTTGATTGATTATTTGATTGATTAATTGGTTGATTGATTGATTAATTGGTTGAGTGATTGATTGGTGGATTGATTGGTTGATAGATTTGATCATAGTGACAAGGTACACAATATACAAACAGTTCTTGCTTGGCATTCAATATGAAAATATATTATAACCATAATTTCAAACTACATATATAAGACCATGTAGAGCTGTACAAACCAGTCAATAAGCGGGTCAAATGAGACTGCTCTTTCCCTTATCTCAAAACCATACATGACATACTGGTAAAGATGTCTATGGGATTATGAACAACGATTCTGCATTAAATTTTCAATCCTCTGACTCATTTTTGGACAGCGATCTCCAAACTCCCCGAGCCTCTCACCGCGACCAGGTGCTCTCACAAATATCCCCATTCTCATTTGCTTCCGAGGATAGCAAGGTTGTTTTTAAAAAATCCTACCAAAAACTACCCATAGACCTGCAAAAACTAGAAGCTCAAAACGCCAGATCATGCCTGTAATAAGTTACTTCTGCATGTCGACTGCGCATGCTCGAGTATATCGCTCTTCTTTTCCCAACAACTGGCAGCCATGTTGGTAGGAAGTCGCCTTTATTCATTTGCATACAGGAAGTAAACATGCCAGACACATGCAATTCGATGCACATTGTTATGTACTAAGTGTGGTTGCTGGGACCGAATCTATTACAATGCCCACCTCTCAATATTTCACCACTGCTGATTTGTCAACTAGCTCCCTCAAAAGGACATCTTTTTTTATCACAGTCTTGACAAGAAGATGGCTCAGATGAAGCATAAGCACTGTGGAATTGTAATGATGTACTTCCATGGTGGTCACAAGCTCTAAAATTACAAGAGTCATTGTTATTGATGGAGATAGATGCATTACTGTCAGGATGACTGAGGATATTTTCATTTAAATCCACTCCTTGTTCATCACATTTATTTAATTCTAATTTCCTTTGTTTAGCATTGGTTGTGTGATATTCATGACGTACTGCAGGCCTTTTCATTGCTTTTGGTACGGTAACATAAGATGGAATGCTTCCCATTTTTAGGGTTGGATATGGGTTATTAGAAGTGGGCTCTCCATCAGTAAAGTGCTCCGAGCATACCCTTGCATTTGAATCAGGAACCCAGTTTTTTCCTGTAATTAAGTTTTTTCTGTGTATTAGTTTTGCCCACTCAGCTTTATGAAGAGAAGGAAAACCAAACAGCCTAAATGGGGGATCACAAAGACAACCTTCATGCATATGCAGACACTTGTGCACTTCACACATTGATTTCTTCCACCTTTCGAGTTTATATGTTGAATTACTGCAGTCCAAAACAGCACAAGTTCTTCTCATTTTCGATAGTTTTCCCAATATCCAAATACAAACAAATGAATTTTGATAAATATCAATACTATGCTTGTTTTCGATTGATAATGACGAGATATCGCTAGAAAAAAACGTCTACACGTGACTTTGTTTGTAACTGACACATTCCATTTCCGGTTTGTCGATCGAGATGCCGAATCGGCTTATAAAGGTCTCAGACCACTAAACAAATGCTCAATTGTAAGATCTATTAACAATGTAATAACCAGCCCCCTCTACCCTGCTTAGCTTTGAGTATTGGCCAATAATCTTATTTTTCTTCAACAGAGTATTTCATTTCCAGTTGCTGAGGAGAAAATTCATATGGGCATAACCACCTTCCCAGAGCTCTGGCAGCCATAGAAGAGACCTACCCCTTGAAATCCTCTGTAGTCTAGCACTATTCTATTTGATACATGGCCGTCTTATAACTGACCATGTGCACTAACTATTCAAAAATATTTAAATAAAATAACTGGTTTGACACCTATTGGGTATAAGCTTATTTTTTTTACCATATCTATTATCAGTAAATAATCGGAACCACGCCTACTTTCTAGTTATAGCAACAAGCCACAGCACCCAAGTGTTCGGACCGAATTTTTTTTGCTCATTTTGTATTGATTTGGTGGTCTGAGACCTAATGAGGGAAATGATGAATATTTTATTTTGCTTAAATATATACTTATGATGTCTGCAACATGTCCAAGTCATGTTATGCCACTTAGAATTTTATTTCTTTGCATATTCATGCATTTAAAAGTTATAGGCTTACAAAATACGCAATAAGTTCTATATCATGTCTTACGTTTGAACGCCTGGAAATCGCACTTTTTGGTAGTTTAATGGTTCAAAATGAGCATTAATGCTAGTCTAGTATATAAACTTTAGATAACATCACCAGAAAATGAAACAAAATTAATTCTAGTCCAACAGCAGCAGCTCTTTTAGAAAAATGTTATTTGAGTGTTTGTTTCTCCCAAACTGTACTTTCTAGGCCGCTTGCAGCAAAGGTAAAGTGTTGTTTGTAAATATCCTTTAGCCTATTTCTTCATTGTTACAGACCGTATAAACATACAATTTGGGGGTGGAATATACCTAATATTGACTCCTCTACAAGTCTACAAAGATCCATTTGAGGTCTTTTTACACAGGGGTCCGGATTCATTGTCACGCCATTTTCGTCACATCATAGATTCACTTTTGATTGATGTAGGATGTTTTTTTCTTGAATTATGTAGTATGCATGGACACTGACAACAGACAGAAACATAAAAAATCAACCTAGCTGCTATAGTTATGCTACTGGATGGCCATAAAAATAGCCCCGGACAAAAAAAAAAAAAAATTGTACAAAAAGCCAACACTGATTCACAATGAAAAAGAGTGTTTTTCAAGGAAAATAGCACATATTGTGTTTGAGAATAACTTAATGTGACAGAATAACCAATTTAGTGGACATGTCATACCACATATGAAGGCCTATAAGGTATCAGACCACTAAACAAATGCTCAATTGTAAGATCTATTAACAATGTAATAACCAGCCCCCTCTACCCTGCTTAGCTTTGAGTGTTGGCCAATAATCTTATTTTTCTTCAACAGAGTATTTCATTTCCAGTTGCTGAGGAGAAAATTCATATGGGCATAACCACCTTCCCAGAGCTCTGGCAGCCATAGAAGAGACCTACCCCTTGAAATCCTCTGTAGTCTAGCACTATTCTATTTGATACATGGCCGTCTTATAACTGACCATGTGAACTAACTATTCAAAAATATTTAAATAAAATAACTGGTTTGACACCTATTGGGTATAAGCTTAATTTTTTTACCATATCTATTATCAGTAAATAATCGGAACCACGCCTACTTTCTAGTTATAGCAACAAGCACCCAAGTGTTCGGACCGAACTTTTTTGCTCATTTTGTATTGATTTGGTGGTCTGAGACCTAATGATAAACTCAACAACTGGCAGCCATGTTGGTAGGAAGTCGCCTTTATTCATTTGCATACAGGAAGTAAACATGCCAGACACATGCAATTCGATGCACATTGTTATGTACTAAGTGTGGTTGCTGGGACCGAATCTATTACAATGCCCACCTCTCAATATTTCACCACTGCTGACGGTGATCAGTTCAAACCAATGGGAAGTGTGTCTCTTACCTTTTACGTTAACAAGCTCCTCTTCTCAGATAAATTTGTGTAATTGGTAAACTCAACCATTCTGTTTCCCACCAGCAGTCAAGAGACAACTAGACAATCAAATAAAATACTTGTTGGAACAAGAGGTCATAGAGAAAACATGGATCTGCTTTATGCTACCCCACTTCTTGCGACTGAGAAAAATTGCAAGAAATCCCCAAAAATATGTACACAAACCATCAGAACCAGAGTACCATACAGTCTTGGACCTCAGGTCCTTGAATTAGTCCAGCTTCTATTTTAACGTCTTGCATTTTCTGGACGTACTCGCAGAGAAAAGGCCCAAGTACTTCAGTACTCTTGATTTGCCAAGCAGATTTTCCCAGCTTGCCCTCCATGAAGATTCCAAAGCCCTTACCGGGTTCCAGGGGTGCCAATATCCTCATATTTAGCGATACATTTGATAGACACCTCACAGCGAGAAAGTACTGACAGAGCTACATAATGCAAACTTGAAGATAAAAAGTGTGTGTTCACCAAGCAACATGTCATATATCTGGGCCAAGACCTTGGCCCCAAAAAAGGTTCACGTCCAATGAAAGCCTCACCACAGAGTTGGCTTTGTTCCCGACCCCCAAAGACAAAAAAACAGTAAAAAGATTTTTAGGCATCTTGATATTCACTCTGCGACTTCCCCCAGAGTGCCAGCAGACGTATGTGTCTGAGCGTCGGACGCGCGGGTCGTGCTACCAGAACCTGGTCAACACGGCGCGCCGCGTCCGCTCTCGCGACCTCAACAACCCCGCCAAGATGGCCAAAGTCTGCCCGTAAGTCACCACACAGTAAACACATCAACAACCCCGCAAAGATGGCCAAAGTCTGACAGCTGTCTACACACACAGCACACTAGTAAACACAAACGCATCGTTTGAAGCACAGAGACATTTTCATTTAGTAAAGATTTCTTAGCATCTGTGTACGTTTTTCAAGGTTCTGTAGAAATGTTTCTGTTGATATAATTCAATATCTGTGCAGCAGTTGCCAGTCAAAGCGGAAAAGTCTCTCTGAAACGCAGCACGAATGCTGAGAAATTTAAGTGTCAGTTGTCTAAACGATATGTTTGTGTTTACTGTTGAATAATCCAGAAAATATAAACCAGAATTTTAAAAATAAATCATGATATTTTGCATATATGTAGTATAGAAGACACACTTTTCTTACAGTTAGTATCTTGCAGCTAGGTTAGGCCTACTAGCGAAGTAATATTGATTGTTTAGACTTGTGGCCTATGTGAACAAGTAGAAAAAAGTGGGCTTGAGATTTAAAAAAAAGCCTCAGCATTGTGGAATAGTACAGAAATAAAAAAAATGATATTGTAAACACTTTTTTCCAACAAAGAATGATACTGATGGCTTTGTTTTTGAAACCTTGTACAGTAGAATCTCCAATTAAGACCACCTCTATATTGAGACCACCTCTATAATAAGACCACTTTTTACAGTCCCAAACTTTCACAAAACTACAAAGATGAACCTCTGTACAGACACCACCTCTTTATTGAGACCACCTACCACTGGTCCCCACGGTGGTCCTAATAGAGAGGTTGTACTGTACTCCCAATGCCACCCCACACCGACCGCTTGAGATTTTTAAAAAAGCATTGTGGAATAGTACATAAAATAAAGGAAATGATATTCTGAGCACTTTTTTCCAACAAAGAATGATACCGATGGCTTTATTTTTGAAACCTTGTACAGTTGAATCTCCAATTAATACCACCTCTCTATTGAGACCGCCTAACACTGGTCCCCAAGGTGGTCCTAATAGAGAGGCTCTCCTGTACTCCCAATACCGTCCCCTACTGTGTGCCCTCAGCACGTTCGAGACTGCGCTGGCGTGTATCGACGGGGAGAGCGGCTGCCCGCGGGTGACGGCCGCCACCGCCGACTACTCCCAGCTCGCCCGCTACCGCAACATGTTCACCGGACCGTGCAACAAGGTCAAAGGTCAGAGGGCAGTCACTGCAGCAAAACAGTACGCTTAAAGGGGATATTAAATGTAAATGTAAATGTCTGGTTTATAGTCTTGATCCAAGTTTTGATCTCACTACTTTACAATTTACACCAGGTCATCGGCACATTCTCATATATATCTTTCTCAACTCTCCGGGGAGCATACCATACTGGCTGCATACGGCATTGCTGCTGTTTGCGCACGCTTATCACCGACCGCGTGTAAGTACCACGGAGCAGTGTGCAACCTGTTAGAGGTAAGTTTGCTCAACACTTACCATCAGACCCGACCGCGAATCGAACCCACGACCTTCTGGTCACAAGTCCAACTCCCTATCCATTCGGCCACAGAAGCATATTAAGAGTGTAATATAATATTATTGTTAAAAAAAGGTACCTGGTTACAAAAAAATATGATACTGACTTGAGGAGTAGCCATTTGATATCAGACAGGGGCAGGACATAGTGTCAGTTGTCTGATGGTGGCAGCAAAACAACACGCTTGATGGGATATTTAAGAGTGTAATTTAACATTATTGTTTAAAATGAGGTACCTGGCTACAAAAAACATACAATACTGACTTGTGAATTGACACCAATTGATATCAGACAGGGGCAGGTCAAAGTGTCTGCTGTGTGATGGAGGAGGAAAGGCAGCACTGATCCCATCGTTCACTTGTGCAGTTGCTTTTTACCAGGCAGCAGCTCGGAAGCGACGACAACAACAACAACGACGATGACACCAATGATGACGACAAAGCTGACCCTCGCTCCGGCCGTGGTGACTCACAGAACGACCAGTCCCTGGAGGCCGGCCACCCCCGCCCCCACCACCACAAGGTCAGTCCACAGGGTGGCAGCACCAGCAGGCGGAAAGCGGGTAACAGTGTGCTCTCTGTAGAGCACTGGGCTGCGAAATATGCAGGTTGAGTAGTCATCAGATTTATGAGGGGGTTATATAACACCCCTCGATCTCAAAATCTCAATGAATTAATGTTACAAATCTCTATGCAAAAGCACTTTTCTCAAATCTCAATCAATTGATCTCAATGAATTGAAAGGTCAAATCTAATCTCAATTCTCAATGAATCAAAAACCCAAATCTCAACTCTCACTAAATTGTATATACCGTCCTCATTTATGTTTTTGTCAAAATCAAATCTTGATAAAAAAAATCAATTATGTGACACTATGGATTGGTGCCATAGTTGTAGAAAAGGGATGCTGAACTACAACTACAACAATTAAGATGCAATGACAACAAACTGGCTGAATATACTCACACTACGCGGCGATGCTGACATGTAGTGCATAAATCCATCACTACCAGCATAGTTCCTGTTCCACGTCTTCTAGTTATTGTGACTGTGTTTTCCCACAGACTGGTGCCGACCCCCGCGCCCGTCCTGACCCCAACTCCGACCCCTGGTGGAGGAAACAACAACCAGGGTGAGTGCAGGTTCTCACAGGATCTGGAGATTGTGCAGCAGCCAAGTGACAGCATGTAATGGTATTCAGGGCCACTCTATTACAGGGTGTATGTAGGTGTGTCCAAATAGGTGTGGTCACATAGCCAGGTGGTCACTATAGTGGTGTGGTCACTATAGACCAGGCAGATGGTCACTATAGCAATGTGGTCACTATAGTCAAGTGATCACTCTAACCAGGTGATTGCATATGCAGATGGTCACTCTAGCGGTGTGGTCACTCTAATGGTGTGGTCACTCTTGCGGTGTGGTCACTCTAATGGTGTGGTCACTAGCGCTGTGGTCACTGTGGTCACTATAGCGCTGTGGTCACTCTAGCGCTGTGGTCACTCTAGCGCTGTGGTCACTGTGGCGGTGTGCTGTTGCAGGGCCGGTGTCGATCAGCCTGGAGCTGGAGGAGCCGGGGACGTACGGCGCCGTGGGCAGCTACGTGGTGGTCGGACAGCGCGTCTCCATACGCTGCAGGATCTACAACACCCAGGTACACAGCAGCAGCATCCGGGGGGCCATCATGCATGTTTCACACAGCAGCCTTGACTGCAGGGAAGCTACACTTACCTGTACCACTTACATCAAAATTTGGAGTAGCACATTGGAGCTGCTTTCTTGTTACATTTAAATGACCCAAAGTTGACATCCATACTAACCCTGATTTGACCCCATGTAAACCATCATATACATGGTGATAACCATGGGGGCTAGACTCGTACCACTGCCCATAATAAGTCATCCACTATCAATAACAACCCAACCATATAGGGGCATCACAGGCTGGCCCTTTAACGCTTTTTATATTTTAACCCTTTAGCTGAAGTTGGTCGCTCCAATGTGCTTCTCCAATGTTCAATTTCCAATGTAGCTTGATTCTTTCTGGTGGTCGATTATGCATGATTCAAAGAATACTTTAAAGGGACGTGCACAGTTACACACAGAGATCCAACTATTACATAGACTGTTTCCAACATGCTAGTTGACGCCAGTCTAATCAAGTTGCCTCCACAGTGTAACCACCACCGATGTCACGTAGAAATGACACGAGAACTTTGGTTGCATAGTTT
>CM032663.1:55125183-55147704 GCA_019095985.1 Streblospio benedicti
GATCCAATCCTCTCCCCGAGCACAAGCTGTTTTTAATATCACAACTCCGTGGGTTACACTGTGGAGGCAAGTTGGTTAGACTGGCGTCAACTAGCATGTTGGAAACAGTCTATGTAATAGTTGGATCTCTACGTGTCATCAGCAGCATATGCCTCCTTAGATAGATTGAATCAATAAAGAGCCCTACATGAAATTGCAGCCTCTACCACTCGTGCGCCAACAGCCAAAAGTTAGCTGGTCAGAATTATTTATTAAGGCTGATAAGAAGTCGTGTTGACAAACATGATTTTGTTGGTACATTTCATGAAGCCTGTATAGTAAAATGGATGGAAGGGCGGATTCAGTTAATTACACGAGAGAAAATACCCTGTTTACAATCCCCGTCAACGTTTTTTCTATTGTATATTTAATATTTTTGTGACTGGTATGTAACCATAGTTGTAAACGGGTTAATTCCCCTCGTTAACAACCCATTTCCATGTCTTTTGTATCTATTTAAATAAAAATGTTTTTTGTTTGTTTTTTCTAACGTGTTTTTCCCAGTTTGCTTGTGGATACTTATATATACAATATATTGTGATATATAATATTATAAAATAATTGTTTGTTTTTGTGTGTGGAGACTTTGTTGGCAATCTCTTTCCAAGGCGAAGAGTGCGAAATCAGAACCATCAATATTTTTGTTATATCAGTAACAGCTCACTGTATATAGTCTTTTATTTCCAAGTGTAAGAATGTGTTATCTGTCAATACATTTTGTGTGTACGCTAAAAATCTGCTGTTGATGAATGACACAATTTTATTACAGTAGGAACCTCCTTATTAGGACCGCCCGTGTCAAGTGGTCTCAATAGAAAGGTGGTCTCTATACAGAGTTCCATTTTGGTAGCTTTATGAAGGTTTGGGACCGTGAAAAGTGGTTTTATTATAGAGGTGGTCTCAATAGAGAGGTGGTCTTAATTGGAGGTTCTACTGTACCATTTGCTACCATTGCTGTTGCAGGGCGCCACCTGGTATAAGGATGACGTACCACTGACCGATGACCAGATGTCTGGAATGGTGGTAAGATGAGAGCTTATCAGTAGAAATCGCAATAGAATTTGAAGCCATTGGATGTTCTATGAACTCATAATATTGTGGTATATATATACACAAAGTGTTTTGGGCAAGAGAAAAAATGAAACAAAAATGGATTATGTGATATTTTGTTTTGAAAATGGAGGGACTAAACTTGTTTTAAAACATAACTTACATGACATTGTTCATCTTCCAAACTCGCACTTCCACCAACAAACCACATCATGCCATGGTATTTTAATCACCACTGTTTAAAAGACATGCAGCCTATGTACCGCTATATCTAATGTACCATGATTACCAAATTACTTTATTTTAAATTGCTGACCGCGCCGTGCTTAGTATTTTATTTGCAACTAACTCATATACCGTGCGCCAAAACTATAGTACAATAAACCTATACACATATATTATACACAGTAACATATATAGTATACATGACAGTTTGTACACAGCAAATATACAGTCAGTATGAAACAGAATATTGTACCATAATCTGTGTGGATGCTGTATTTAGCCGTGTTTTGCTAGTCGAGTATGAGTATAAACATGGTGGACACCATGTTCTACACGGAGACGAGGCTGTGGAAGGGAGCGGCCGAGGCGTCGGACCAGGGCACGTACCACTGCGCGGCGCCCGGTGGACAGCCGCGGCAGGGACTCACGCTCAACGTACGCATAGGTGAGGGCAGCCACACATCCCAGAGTGGAACATTTCACCTGCAGCCTCAGTAGCAGAGGCTGACTCACTCTAAACATAGATGCTTGTCAGGACTTGTTTAGTCTCAGAGATAAGCGTGTCCACGTAGACGCAGCAGAGCTAGATTTCAGCAATGCATTCGATAAAGTGCCCCACAAGCGGCTCATGTGAAAGCTCAGAATGTATGATTGAATAGCTAGACCTAGAGCTTGTCACTTCCCAACTCTCAATGTTTTAATACACCTAAAGCCCATTGGCATTCGTATAAAAACCAACGCGCACAGTATCCATCTCCACATCAGAGATTACAAGCGAGTATGGATTATGGACATCATATCTATCGGCTACGGTCATGGGAAATAGCTTCAAAGGGGATGCTTGTGTGCAGTCTGTTCTTTCTCAATATCTCTGTTTTTGGTGACAATCTCAGATGAATAATGCAGCGATGGGTGTAAGTCGGTCCCCACACTGCGTGAACCTTTCAGACTGCCCTGCCCGATGCGCCTGCTCCCTGGGCTGTGCAAATGAGCTTGTTGCGGTCGGCAACTGCACGTCCCTGCCCGAGTGCACCGCGCAGTGCGTGTGTGTGACAGCCCGTGGGGGCACAGCCGCCACACGCACCAACAACCGGTGCGGGCATCACACCCCCCAGCACATGTGTCAGCATGGCGGCAGCAGCAGCAGCAGCAGCAGCACACCAGCACCAGGCGAAGGTACGCGTATACACCATACCAGGTATAGTAGGCTTTCAAAAGACCTTATATCTTATATCTAATAGTTTTTTTTACTTCTATTATTACACAAACCGCTCATGTAAACCATATATCAAGTGCAAAAATGAAGAGCACGTACAATTGTGACAGCCTCTAGATCTAATAGATATAAGGTCTTTTATGAAACACTAGGAGTTCCTCTGCTATTAAATATGCAACCTCGATAATTCTGGCCTGTTATAGCTTTTAAAACTTGAGTATTCAGTAGCAGCAGCTGCATAAGCAGCAGCATGCATGGGTGATTTACCAGGCAAGGATTAGCCAAGACATTGAGTATGACATCTTGGCCAAAGTTCTCCATTACAAAAAACAGTATCACATGCATAAACGAGACAACACCAAAATACGGCAGCTGCTCTGAAAATAGATTGCTGGTCTAAAGATAGAAGCCTCGTGCTTTTAGCAAATGACGTCAATTTTGCAAAACAACTGGCTAGTTTTGGATCATAGGGAAGCTTTTAGATTTGGCCTTCATGTCAGATCGTTTAAAGGCCTTGTGATAGGCTAAGTATGTGGAGGAAAATGTATCCAGTATCAATAACGAGGTGCGCTAAACGAAGACATTTTGACTGTAAGTGGTTTGACCCTGAGATGGAATGTATGCAAAGTTTATGGACCAAACAAACATGTTTTATTGCCTGCTACAAATGTTACTATTATTGTCTGAGGGGATAGAAAACAACCAAGAAATAAAGTTAACATGGAATAAGTAATAACGCAAGTCTCTAGGTGTTTAGCAAGTTTTGCGATGTTGGGTATTGCTTAAATTTTGGACCAATTTTCAAGCATTTATATTCGCAAGAAAATTCTATGAATATGGCTGGATGAAGAAGACAATGTATTCTTTGTAACGCAATCCCTTCAAGCAACAATATTGTTTTGACCGAAGCAAAAGAGTATGCAAAGTTTGTGTACCAAATGAACATGTCTTATTACCTGCTAGACAAGGTACTATTATTTTTTACTGCTATTGTAATATTGTAAGGAAATTCCAGAGTCAGGCTTGTAAAGGTATTTGAAAGGCATTGGAATCAAACTCACGATCTCTTCCTACACCAATCCTTGTAAACGGGGAATATGTGTTCACAACAGTTGTAAATGGGCTGGTTAATGCTTAGTAAACAACCCGGTTTCATGTCTGTTACTACAAATAAAACTGTTTTTTTGTGTGTGGACACTTTGTTGTCAATCTTCTTACAAGGCTTAGAGTACGAAATCAGAAACATTAATATTCTTATTATATCAGTAACAGCTGACCGTACCTAGTCTTTTTTTCAATAAGAATGTGTTTTCTGTCAATAGTTTTTGTGTACACTAAAAATCTGTTGTTGATGAGTGGCACACATCTATGCTGTAGGCGTGGTGCGGGTGGTGGGCGGCTCCCCCGCGGCTCGGCCAGAGGTTCTCCGTGGAGTGCGTGCTGTACGGGGAGGAGGCGGGGCAGGACTCGGTCACATGCACGGCATGAGCGACAACTGGCGCCACGCCGGATACATGGAGGTCAGTCAGCAGCAGCAGCAACAGGCAGCAGCCAGCAGCCGGGAAAAAATACCACCAGACAGCTGGCATCATTTTCAGTGGTGGAAGGATTGAATGGTTGGTTGAATGATTGGTTTATTGATTGATTGGTTGATTCATTGGTTGATTGATTGATTGGTTGTTTTATTGGTTGGTTGAATGATTGATTGAGTTAGTGATTAAATGGTTAATTGATTGACTAGTAGATTTGTTGACTGATTTTTTGATTGTTTATTTGATTGATTGGATGGTTGATTGATTGATTGGTTAATTGATTGATTGGTTGAATGATTAAGTGATTTGTTGAGTAAGTGGTTGGTCGATTGGTTAATTGAATGCAGCAGCAGCAACAACAGCAACAGCAACAACAGCAACAGCAGCAGCAGCAGTAAAAATACCACCAGATATATAGAGGCTCAAGTTGCATTTTGCCTAATCATTTTTTTTTCATTTTTGAAATGAATTGTTTGTTTATTTTCACAGGAGATTCACATTAAATCTATCAGTTGCCAAAAAGGTTGACCAGGATTTAACCTGAAAATAAATTACAAAATTACAAAAACACAGTAAACTAACTATGGGATTATGTTACACTTACTGCCGCTATTGTTTGTTTACCGCGGAGTTTGATGGGAGAGGGCGGAGCTACAGGTCACCGTGCTCGAGGGTCAGTGTGGGGTCATGGGGTCAGTATGGGGGGTCATGGGGTCAGTATGGGGGGTCATGGGGAGAAAAAAGTGACTTGCCATTGTCATATCTCACATGTATATTTGCAGTATATAGCTTTTGATTCAATGCCCATAATATTCTTGGTCAGTATGGATCACAAAATACAGCTAATCACAAACCCCATTGCCGAAACGTTCAGCCACAATGTCAACTTAAAAAAGAAAACGATATCCCAAGGCCAAGTAAGAAAAAACGAGCACTGGTTCTGCTTGTTGACGTAAGTCTCGCCTGACAAATTCCTCCAATGGTTAGAAGTCACTGTTGAACCTGCGGGTAGATATTGTAACACTGAATATACAGTGTATGTACAGTGTAAAAGACTATATATGAATTACTGTATATACATTTTCCCCAAGTTTGCTTATGAATTCAATTCTACTCTCACTTCTCTGCCAAGCAAGCTATTACCACTATATTATTGACATAGCTGAAGACACAGCTTCCATTTGACTATAACAAGTGGGGCTGACGGAACTCGAACTCACGACTCCTATGTTGTGAGACTAGAATGATACCATCATCCTAAGCTGCCCGGAGAATTCAATTGAGTATAAAAGAGATTGTAGTCTTTCAAAAGACCTTATATCTAATAGTTTTTATTTCTATTATTTAATAAACCACTCGTGTCAACCATATATTAATAAGTGCAAAGATAAAGGGTAAGTACAATTGCGACAGCCTCTAGCTCTAATAGATATAGGGTCTTTTACAGAACCCTCGGAATTCCACTGATATTAAATATGCAGCCTCACACATCCTGCCCTGTTATAGCCTTTAAAACCAGAGTATTCAGTAGCAGCAGCTGTAGAAGCAAAAGAACATGTATGCATGGGTGATCAGGTAAGGGTCAGCCAAGATATTAAGTATGTAATCTTGATGTGTTTCTCAGTTACTTGTACATGTATGACTTAGTTCCTTTTTTAGCAAAATGGATACACCTCCAAATAATAGTCCCCCAAAAGTTAACTACAGTACACCAAAAAACAACAAACAAATAAGGATGTCAGACTTCAACCTCCTACCTACTATAAGTGCTTGTTGCGTGAAAAAGGAAACTTAAAATCATATGATAAAGTAAAACTATATGAAAATATTGTGATAAAGACAGACACTGCAAAACGTTTTGAAGACGCTTTGAATATCAATATTCCTAGTTGTTTATTTCCGTCGGAAATAGGCTGATCATGTGATCATGTGACAATAGAGTATCAAATAAACAAAATATTACAAAACAGAACTTCATTAAACATTCCCCAATATAAATAAACAGTACCAAATGCTAAAGCTTCCCGTTACTAACTGGGGCTGGCTAATTTGTGAATTAATGAACCAGAACCACATTACAAATAATAATAATAATAATATAAACAGTACCACGTGCTTAAACGGGAAAATACCCAACTACTGCTGGACTGCTAATTCTAAAATAGAAGCCATGTGCTTTTAGTTAATGACGTCACTTTTGCAAGACTCTTTGCAAAATTGACGTCATGCAGAGGCTTTTAGAATAGGCCTTCATGTCAGATCATTTAGAGGCCTTGAGACAGGCTAAAGAGACTCCCGTCCACAGACTGCCTGCTGCCGGCGTGCCGCTGTTCCCTCGGCTGCCCGGGCACTGGCCCGCACGCCCCGCACCCCAACTGCTCCGTCACGGCCGAGTGCACGGCCGAGTGCCAGTGTCCGCCCGACCTCGTCAAGAGCCACGGCATGTGCGGCAAATACCTGCCCGCCGAGCTGTGTGATACGCCCACAGGTGAGAGAACAGGCACCAACCAACGGTTTACGCATGCCCCCAAAATATAGGACAATATATTCATAGTACACCAAAGTTTACTTGTCCGTTGTCTAACTGTCCATTGATAATGCAGTATACGACAATTACCTCCAATGCTGTTCATTTTTCATGCAGTATATGATCCACTTAGCCAAGACCCAGTCCGGCAAAAAATAAATAGACTTTTTATCAATTAATTAATCAATTTCAAAAGTCCATGAACCGGTTCAACAAAATGTCTTAAAATAAACATCCAACCAAATAAGATATCAAACTTGCATGCAAGCTCTATTAAAAGTGGATTAAATTGACAGAAAATAGCAAAATATTCTGTCACCCTATCAGTTTAGTTTGGTTGTCACGGTACAGTCGCTGTTTGCTGTTATAAAATGATGTACAGGTATTCAATAATGTGATTCTCTTCAATAAAAACCTGTGGTAGTCTAGGGAATAATTTATAAAATACTGTATTTATAAAAGAACGTAAGAACGTCATGAACGTGCCACTTCACGGAGTTTTCGACGAACCGGGTCATGGCTAAGTGGATCATATAAAAATTACCTCTAATGCTCTCTGTTGATAATGCAATATACGACTATTACTTCCAATGCTGTTAATTGATAATGCAGTATCCAACAATTACCTCAAATTCTGTTCATTGCACACTTATTTTAAGTTATGATTTAAACTGACTTCTAAGTCATAATTGTCTGGGTGATATCATTAATGTATTTAAATATAATCAGAATATGTATATCACATGTCAGCATAATAAATTATTATTCGACTTGACTTGACTTGATAATGCCACTGACTGATGTTCATTGATAATGCAGTATACGACAATTATCTCAAATGCTCTTGGTTAATAACGCAGCATACCACTTTTACCTTCTATATTGACACCACTGTTTCCTCTCCCAGCCCCCCACGTGCGGGGCCGAGTGGGCTACGATACAATGGCCACAGCTCCACGGCTGCCCGGATACAGGACCTGTAACACAGTCAACACAGCTCAGGTACAGTAGCAACGTTCCATCATAAACTGTCTCATTTACTGAAAAGCAACTTGGAATTTTCCATGATGCAATGATTGGAAGTGCCATCTGCGAGTGAGACCGGCAAGGTGACTTACCAAAATGGACATGATCCCAGTTTTATGTATGGTACAGCACTGGTACAGTAGCAACAACTGCAGTTTGACAAAGTTAATGCACGGGTGGGAACACATTAGGAAGGGTGGACTTGAAATGACAGTCACGGGTTCAATGTCTACATTTTCCAAACTGAAGCAAGGAAAGAGAAAAAAAATGGGCACAACATTGTGGGGGACATGGATTAAGTCCAAACATTAGAACACCACTACCTACAGAGAGCGACACCCAAACACATACCAGTCTGATGCTAGTTTGTTTATAAGGAGGCAGGCACACTGCCGTGAGACGACTACTGAAGCAAAAACAGCCAAAGCTTATAGGTGTTGTCCTTCGTCATGCTGTTAACAACCAGACTGTTCCAAATGGACTATTTGTATTGAGGTCCACTTGCAGCACGTGACTGTAAACTATAACAGTTGCATGATAGTTTGTTAAAATTAGAAATAACCAATTTAAATCAACTTCAAACATTATTTGAACTGCAGCTGTTTCTCCCATTCTGTTTTCCCCCACCCTGCCCTGTGTTACAGGAGGGTTTATATAGCAAAACGTGATTGGTGATTTGCCCTAAATCTTGAGCAGAATTGTGAAATTGCTTATAATTCAAGTGTGTTAAATGTATCCAAAAATGTGATGCAACCTTATTCAATTACAATTTTGCATCAGAAAGACAATGAAATGTATTTAGATTGGTGTTTAGAGCAAAATTAAGGTAAAATCAAGATCAAGGCATGAAATCATGTGTTGCAGTGCATGGGTTGTGGTGCATATAATGAGTATCCAGTCATCATTTATCACAGGGACCCCAGCTATATGCTTCACCACCCTGAGGCGGCGACACAGGGGCCACTTGAAAATTTACCAGATTTGTCAGTGGAGTAAATTGTACAATTTTGGCTTTCGACTTTTTGTTTTCAGTGTGAAAGGATTCCTTCTTTACATACCGATAGAACTGATTTAGGTTGGTCAGTTTTTCATTGAATTTTCTGATATGCATTTATTGAAGTCTCGCATTAGTAGTCTTTAAATGCGGAGGACCCCGTGTAAAATCCAAACCGAGCCATGAGACACCTGTATTGAAAGCAAGAAACAATGACATTGATTTGTGCTAATTGATTGTGAACCCAGTAGACACCAGCGACAACACAGTGGGGGGTGACATCGTTGAAAAAAGATACAGTCACTTTTATGTCTACATTTCTCCAAAATGAAGCATATTTTGAAAAAATGCCTTTATCCATATTTTTTGTTTTTGTGTTCTTTTTGAAACAAGTAGACAGATTTTTGACCTATATTTCCCTCCATAAAGGTGATACTTTAACTACCCTGTTTGTTTGTTTATATTTTGGCTACCTTTTAGATGCTCTGACCAGCAGCATGCAGCTGAGAAGACAAGAGGTCAGAAAATTAAAATTAAATAAAAAATCATGTCCCAGTAGAAATTTATTGTATTGTATCAGTTTATTTCGCAGCATAGTAAAATATCACAGTCCATATCAAAAGATTAGTTAAAAATAGTTTTAAAGCATATATTAAAAACAGATGTTTTCGCCAACTTATAGAATGACTAGAATAAAACTTAAAAAACACACTCTGAACAATATCACGTGCACAAAATTGTCACAACTAAATATCCTACATCTAAAAGTTTTCCAATAGCTTTTCTATATATAGTACTTTAAAGTGGTTCATACACCATTAAACATATAATATTGTGACATGCTAACACCCTTAGGAATAGCAAGGAGATGTCTAAAAACATTATTATATGCTACAGAAGCTTTGTTAAAGACATTATCATTAAATAGAGTTCAAATTTGGCTACCATACATACTACTAATAAAAGTCTTAAAAAGACATATTTTAGCACTTTCAGAACAATATCTAAATTTACTAATCAAAATATTGCCTTGTGTATAGATACATTTTGTGTGACGTGATATATCATCGTTACTATCTAGTTGTGAAGTAATAATCACCCCAAGATACTTAACTTTTTCTACAATAGGTACAATCCCACATCCAAGTGACATATTGGTAACATGCATTTTTTACAATATGTTGTTTTAAAGCAAATGTACTTAGATTTATTACCATTAAACTTGACAGAGTGTTGCTCAGCAAACACACAACAGACATTCAGTAATTTTTCCAGTGCACTTGGGCACGGAGCGACAATACACGTATCATCAGCATACATAAGATGATTGCACATTCGACCATTAATTTTACAACCAATTTTTGACTCATTTAACATAATAGACAGGTCATTCATGTATAAGTTGAACAAAATTGGGGACAAAATTCCCCCTTGGCGGACACCATTAGTTACATTAAATGGATTAGATAAGGATGAGCCCCATCGAACACAACACTCTTGCTTAGTATACCAGAAAACAATTAGGCGTACTATTAAAATGGGAATTTTTCTTTTTAACAATTTATGGTCATTTTGTTTTAAGGGACATGCACAGATGAATTTCATGTCATTTCAACCTTTTATGCCACATGAATAGTACTTGCTGAGACATTTGAATACACATATTTTTATCTATGTGCAGTATTCCATTTCTTCATAATCAATTAATTCTCTAATTTGCTCTCATGAAGTGTACCCAACAATCAATGTTTGTAAACAGTACTAAACACTGACACCTTAACAGCCTTAATAGATATTTCTGAGCAGCTAATTTTGGCTGTCGGCGCACGGGTGATAGAGGCTGCAAGTTCATGCAGTGGTCTTCTATTTGCAGGGGAGATATGAAACTGACAATCAATATGGCAGTGCACTTTTTTATGGGTATTGGTATTATATCAAATCATATGTTATTAAGGGCAACATGTCCAATGTATCAAAAAACAAAATTATTACTTCAATCTATCTAAGGAGGCATTTGCTGTGCATGTCCCCTCTGATAAAACTTTTAGTGCTAATCCGGATCATATAACAACAACAACTATTTTCAAATATTGTTAGTTCCGAGAAATGTTTGCATTGTGTTTTTTATGTTTATAAATGAAAACCTACTTCAGACTTTGTACAATATCTTTTTTTTTACAAATTATATGCTTATAGCTTGATACAGTATCACACACCAGTAAATACAGTACATAAGCATAACATGTAACAATATAAAACACTTCTGACACCGAACAAACTGGGTTAATGTCGCTGCACACACTAATAAACATAACGTTCTCGTCTGACTTCAGTTGTGAAATGTAAAGATTTAGCCAGTAAATATTCATGGCAACACAGTAAATATTCATGGCAACACAGTAAATATTCATGGCAACACAGTAAATATTCATGGCAACTCAGTAAATATTCATGGCAACTCAGTAAATATTCATGGCAACTTAAAGAACACAAGCACTCACCCCCCTCTCTCATTGTAAACAACGTGGCCCATGCCCCCCCCCACACACTCACCTTCTCTCTCCCCCCAGACACGTCGATGGCGCTGGCTGTGACGGGCGTGGCCGCCGGCGTCGCCACCGCATTCGCTGCCATCATGGCGCTGATCAACAGGTTCGCCGGATAGACCACGGGACAGTCAGCAGCGGGACAGTCAGGACAGTCACACAGCAGGACAGTCAGACTTGTGTTTTCGGATATGGTGCTGTTGGCCTCAACCTTGAGGCATCAGCATCTATAGGTGTACAAGGGCCCAATAGATGCATGTTTTGTCACTTTCGATACTGGGGCCCTTGGATGTTGATGTGATGAGTGTGTTGTGGCTAAACTAATTCATTTGTGATCTTTATTCTAGAGATTTTGATTCTATGCACATTGATGATCCATGAAATGTATTCACACACTTATTGTAACCTTGAATTTTCACTGATAGTTTGCAGTAATAACACGTTTATTTGCTACCTTTTCAGTGTTTATCATTTTTTACTCATACTTATATGATAAAACGGAAATTTATGAAGCAAGGGGACTATAATTTATCATATGAAGAGAATGAAAGCACATTGTCCTGTTGGTTTGATTGTAATCTATGACTCTGTCTAATCATATGTTAATCATATATACAATGTATACATAAACTTTGATGCGTTTGTATCGAACTTTAAATTATTCCACACTAAATAAAGTATTGTCACCACTTTGAATGCATATCTGCATGTTTGTATTGTGCATTGTTTACCTGCCAATGTCTGTTACATTCACTACATTTACAACACCAGCACTCGCCACTGCATTTACGCCAGTCGTCTTCTTGTTTGCCAAATGAGATGAATGTCCAGATGTTCAAATTTGAATTATTTTAATCAACATATTAACAAAGCAGCATCATATAACACATTGCTGTGTTTTTAAAATTTCCTGTAACTGCACACCGAGACTAGTAGAGTGAACTACATGTATTTGGAAGTAGCCATCTGGTCTCTAACATCCACATAACTCAGGTCCACAGCATACACACCAAGCAGAAATCACAACGTCCTCGTCGATTCATGATACACAATGCAAACAGCGACACCACTAAACCAAGAAGTGCCGGCTGTTACAGCCGCTGTCACCTAATAATGGGGTTCCACAGGGATTTCTGTCTCATTCTTTATTTCAAGCCTGTCTGGCAGACATCCTATGGGCCTCGTGTGTTTCCGTAGATTCTATAGAATGTTTCAATATTTGTATCATCATGCGCATATACAATACATAATATGTCAATATAATACATTTGAAACAGCCTGTAGTCAACAGTGTCGACGCCGTTTTTTCACGGGATTTAATGTAAGCCCCTTGTGTGGGAGGCATAAGATGGGGTCTCAATAAAAGAACATGTCCTTTGTACATTGTAATAAAATCTATATGGTTTAAGGTTGATATTTCAGAGAAACCCACTACATAGCCCCAATTGCACGTATGAGTGGTTCTTTTCAACCTTAATGCCGGGGAGGTGTGGTTGAAGAATGTTACCTAATAATGGGGTTCCACCGGGATTTCTATCTCATTCTTTCTCTGCATATAATGAAGTGAGTAGTGGCGATGGCACCCTGAATATCAAGGGCTCAATTTATTGCTCAAAACGTGCTTTTGCGCCAAGGCCTTGACATTCTTATTACTAGGTCCCAATGTGCATAATGCAATAGGTGATGTTGACAGGTCAAAGTCTTTCCAAATTAGCGCTGATTGGCTAATTTTCTAGGTCACACTGACCTGAAGCAGTGCAGACCGCACTCTGTGTAATAACCACCGTGACACATATTTATGGCGCCATTTTCTCAGATGATGCAGTGTATCTGAAAACCACGTGACTTCCTCACCCCAATTACAAGCAAATATTGGAAGATAATTTACCCCGCCCCGTGGGGCGCTTGCTTTTCGCTGTACGGTATTTTTGTTCTGTTGTGTCTTAATTGTGCAGTGAACTAAGCTCACAATATAGATCACCATAATTTCACACGGATAAATACAAACCTGTGAAGTGCAGCCAATCAGTGGCTGTCTTGTGTGAGACAGTATGGGTTCTGTTCCTTTTATCAGTAATGACCAATTGCATTGAGCTGATGGGCTCTGTAGCTAAAGCTTTGTAGTGCATTTGATTGCATTTCTGTTTTAGTTTTAGACGCTGGGGGTTTGTTTGAAACAATAATCTGTATATACGTAGTGTACACATGCTAGTAGACAATGAGGTGACATTAGAGATTGAAAGTATGGAGTCCTCAGATGAGGGGAAATACACCTATTTTGAGATGTGAGAATGGCCTTTGATTTTTTTTTATGAGAAATGAGAATGGGGGTCCGTTTTCTTTGAGAATTTTGAGAAATTGTGAAACTGTGAAATTGTGAAATGAGAACAGTTAGAAAATTAATGAGAATGGCCCTGGATTTTTGCTGAGATTTGAGAATGGGGTAAGGTATATTTCCCCTCTCAGATGGAATCCACGGCGTGTGTTTTCTTCATGCGTGACTCGTTCAACATGCAGACAATTGTAGCCGTAAACCACAGCAGACAGGGAAACGCACTGGACGTGAGAGTGATGGCTGATCGCTGATTGGGGTCGCCAATAGATCGATTCGTGGGCGCTGTTTAATATTATCTCCATCGATCCGCCATTACCCGAAAACACGCTGATTACATTGTTGACTCCACAGAGGCGAGAGAGAAACAGGGGGTTGTGGAGGGAGGGCAGTGGGGGGGGGGGGGGTATCGCCTTGATGAAAATCCATTCACCAACATTTTTTTTTCTAAATCACCAGTCACCAATACATTTCATTGTCTTTCATCAATCCACAGGAATTTAATTGAATAGGTTCCATCACATTTCACACACTTAAATACAGACATTTCACAATTCACAGTAGCCAAGATTTAGGGCAAATCATCAAGCACAGCCTTTGTAATGAGCAGATCACCAGTCACAAATAATAGGTTCCATCACATTTTACACACTTAAATAAAGGCAATTCACAATTCACGTTCAAGATGTAGGACAAATCACCACATTATTGCTATACGACCCCCTCAGGGCAGTGGTTCGCCTAAAAATACTCAGTTTGCCCCCCCCCCCCCCCGTTGTACGTTGTGGATGGACTGTATCGACGATGTTTACTTCCGATAACATTGATATGCTGAATGTCTGTATGAATGACAGGTCCTAATCTCCGTGGCCGTTTTACCCGTGGCTGACTGAGTGCTGTGAGGTCGCCGGTTTTACCCCCTGTAATCAGGAGCAGGTGCGCTGTGCGGGAGTGTGGTGATTTGGAAAGAGGCCGCCATTTATCACAAAACCATGTTTTGTCAATTCCAATATCTTATAATTTGGCAGCCTCTGACGAATTGCGCAGCGCTGTAAAGATACAACAAAGAAGGAAGCTTGTTTGTTGGCAAGTAATTATCTCTGATTGCCTCGTGCAAAGCCTAATAATGTGTGGCTAAACTACGGGTTTGTATTTATAAGTGTGAAATTATGGTAATCTACATGTTGAGCTTAGTTCACTGCGCAATTAATACACAACACAACAAAAACACCGTACAGCGAAAAATTAAGTGCCCCACAGGGCGGGGTAAACTACCGCCGTAGCCGCCATCTTTTTATCTTCCAATTTGCTTGTAATTGGGGTGAGGAAGTCATGTGGTTTTCAGATACACTGTATCATCTGAGAAAATGGCGCCATAAATATGTGTCACGGTGGTTATTACACAGAGTGCGGTCTGCACTGCTTCAAGTCAGTGTGACCTAGAAAATTAGCCAATCAGCGTACGGCTCTCGCTAATTTGGGAAGACTTTGACCTGTCAACATCACCTATGCATATTTTGAACTAATAAGGAAGATGTCAAGGTCTTGGCGCAAACGCACGTTTTGAGCAATAAATTGAGCCCCTTGGTATTCAGGGTGCCACTAGGCCTACACGTATATACAGATTATTGTTTCAAACAAACAACATCTAAAACTGAAATAGAAGTGCAATCAAATGCACTACAAATCTATAAGCTACAGAGCCCATCAGCTTAATGCAATTGGTCATTACTGATAAAAGGAACAGATAATATTAATGAGAGAGCTGCTTCGTGTTTTCTTTATTAGTAAAACCCACCAGTAAAGTGATTGTGTGGTTGGTGCGTTCCATCATTATTAGAGAGTTGATGCTGCGAGGTCACGCCATTCTTGTATGATCATTTATTGTCTTATGATGCTGAAGCCAGAACTCCAAGGACGCTTGGAGAGAGCCACAAGCTACTACATTGTATCATAGGCTCACTCTGATATATGTAATCAACGCATATTGACCACAAAATATACTACATATAATATCAAAAAGCTCTCTATTCTGATAGCAGTGTTATCATATATATTTTCTCAACTGTCAGTATCATTTAGAGGAGCACCATACCTGTAAGCTACCATATTATATCATAGCCTCCATCTGATATATGTAATTAACGCATATATTGATCACAAAATACACTACATAACATTAAAACATCCCCTATTCTGATAGCAGTGTTTTCATCTACATTTTCCACTGTCATTATCATCTAGATGAACCCCATGCTGTTGAGAAAGCTTGTCCTACTTCATAAAGGGGAATGCACTTGTCAAATATTGCCGACTGCACGTTTGGGGAAGCTGTTTCCGGGTCCTACATGGAAAGTCAATCAGGACACAAAAACTGGCTCTATTCACCCGAAACTACTCGGAATGTTTCGGAACTCAACAGACCTCGGACGTGATCGGGAGGAATCCATTTTGGAACTATGTTGCTTTTCTTGTCGATTCGATTCTTCCCGTCTAGATAATGTCAATTGGGTTGCATATCCAGGTGTCATAAATGATCACATGGCATTTTGATTACCTTCTATTTTATTCGACACATTGTATACGCACTAACATTACGTGTATATGCTAAAATGCCCGGAATTAAGACCATCAATAAAATATCTGACTTAATTGCGTTCACAACAATAAAACCTCATAAGGGTCCAGTCCTAAAAATGAAGCGAGTCGTAAACGTGAGGTTTTTGTTTGTAAACAAATCCCATTCACTTATATCCAACTAAGGGTTCACAATAGTACCTAAAAACAGTAGGTTTTTTGCCGTGGGAGTAGCTGAGTAATACATGGGGATTTGTAAAGCATTATATACAAACACTTTACATTTTCATATCTATTCTGAAATGGGCATGCGATTTTGATCATGCAAGCCCTAATTTAGATGATTTTGATTTTTAAAACAAGATTTGTTTCCATGTCCTACACGTTTCCGTAGGACACAGTGGTTTCAACGTGTGCATTACAAAGTCAATCAGGATCACAAAAAGCAGTGACGTCACAGACCATTAGCCTCGCTTTGATATTCATTTTTTCGTGTGTCAAACCGCTCTGGTGCGGGAAGAAGACGCCTCTAGCAGTCACACCTAGATTTCTAGCCTCTTTGCTGGTGGTGGGGAGGTTGATGAACAGTCTGGACAGTAAGGTACACGTGTATAATTAACAACACGCACCATTTTCCCCAAGTGGCACTCAAACAGAATTTAACTTTTACATTTTCACTGTTCTAGTTGAGAAAGTACCCATGTAAAAATCAAAACCATTTGTTAAGTTAACCAGTTGAAGAGCATCTTCCATTTGATGGTATATCAAGTGGCCCTGATGGGTCGAACTCACGACCGAAAATGTTAATAAAAAACCAAACTTTTCATTTTACCATCATTCCCACAGCAGTGAGCTGTTAAAAATCAAAACCATATTTCTGTATAAAGAGACGGCTTACGTTCAATCATAAACTGCCTGGTGTGTGTAACATGTTGTCTATTCTTAGTCCAGCAGCCTACATACTGTCAGCGACCACCAAATAGAATTATACCTGGTACATTTTGGCTGCGTATAGTTGAGAAAATACCGACGTAAAATCAAAACCATATCTCTGCATAAAGAGACGGCTTACGTTCCATCATAAACTGCCCCGTTTACCGAGAAAGCGTTTGATTTCCATGGACCGGGTGACTGATGTGTCGGCTGCGACTGCGGTGGACCGGCAAGGCCACTTACCAAATGGACTGATGGATCCCAGTTTTATGTATGCTACTATTGATCCTGGTCCCAGGCAGCGCATTTGCTGAGTCCAGTGCCATATCTACATTGATTTCAAAGTGCTTGAAATCGGGTAAGCAAATCTTCGGCTGAAAAATGGAAGGTTATTCAAACTATAAACATGACCGTCAATATGTTTTATATGCTCCTGGAGCCAAGGGCTGTTTGCATCCATAAAAGGGCCACAAAATCACTATATATTTCATAGATCGAGGGTAGACATTTCCAAACCTGGCAGTAAGGGAGACATCTACAGTTTTGCCAGAACTGCACCAATGTGAAATATGATGATCAATAACCCCAGCATATTGGCACAGAACCAATAAATATTTATACATGGCCAATACATTCAATACCCTTTCACGAAATCTCAGTTTCCCCCAGGTCTTCTGGTCACATTCCACTTACTGTAGATTCCACATGCCGGAATGTTCGGCACCATACTCACTGATCAAGCTTCCCCCAAATGACCCTCCCTCCCCCTTTCTCCTCATCCCCATGCTATCGGTACCATATATACTCACTGATCAAGCATCCCCGTATGACCCACCACTCCCCCCATTCTGTCTCACACAAGACAGCCACTAATTGACTGCACTTCAATGACACTCTCCAGAGCCCGTCTCTCACTGTGTCCGCCTGACCTCTTGTCCATTGAGTCCGCGAGGTCAGCGATGACCGCTCAATTGGCGGCGTATAAACCTGCTGGCCGGGCGGACAATGGGCAGAAGTCCCCGCTGGCCTGGTCCTTTCAACAGACCTTATATCTAACATTATCATTGTTTTTTCAGTAATTTCATTGGTTATCATGATCCAGAATGGATAACCTTGAGAAATCATGATACCAAAAAGACCTTATAAAACAGTGTTGTAATTGTTTATAAATACAAAATAACATGAAATTTCATCAGGATTCTTTCTTTTATCAGGCCCCGTGATACGCCCCAAGAACTCACCTGATAAAATAATTCATGTTACAAACTCACCTGGTTTTGTCTATGTTCTATTTCTTTAATTACAAAATATGAAGAGCAATATCAAGTGTGACAGCAATTGTAGCCTCTGGCTCAAATAGAAATAAGGTCTTTTACAAAACCCTCCAAATCCTTCTGGTATTAAATATACAGCCTCGAACATCCGGGCCTGTTGTAGCCTTTAAAACCAGAGTGTTCACTAGCAACAGCTGCAGAAACAGCAGCATGCACGGGTGATTTACCAGGTAAGGATTAGCCATTATGTAAACTTGATCAAAGCTTCCCCATTACAAATAAACAGTACCATATGCTTAAACGAGAAAACACACAGCTCCTCTGAAAATAGATTGCTGTTCTAAAAATAGAACCCATGTGCTTTTACTAAATTACGTCAAATCAGCAAAACAATTAGCTACTTTTTCATCATAGCCAAGCTTTTAGAATAGGCCTTCGTGTCAGATCATTGAAAGGCCTTGTGACAGGCTAGGCTGGTTCTGACGCGACAATATCCCCACTTGCTGCCGCCAAGTGAGTTTTATGTGACCACAATTGCAATTGCGTTTAATCCAGGCCGCGCGCAATTGAAATGTCCAAACGACTTTCCTCTTTATCACACTCAAAGGCAATGGCGAATTCTGGACAGCAACATGCAGTGAAAAGCCTCCTTCCCGCTAACCCAATCGGGGTGATGTGTGAGGCGTGGGATCGAGGGTCCAGACTGCTCCACCTTCATCAAACCTGCCGACTTTAAAGCGGCGTGTTTTCTCCTACAGATGGCTTTCTGGAATTAGGGTGATTCTATATACGAGAGTTTGCTGTGAGAAGACTGTATGAGCGTCAGTACAAGAGAGAGAATCCCCCCCCGTGCTGCTGTAGACTAAGAGGCTTATTGCTGAGCGGAAACTCACTGTGCCGTCGCCGCATCAGCTTTAAGTAAGCTGCTTGTAACTCTACTTTTCTGTAGTGTTTTTTTCCTGCTGTTGACGCAAGTTCGACATTCACAAGGTCTCTCTCGCAAATCAGATTTTGCCGGGATGGGGAGAAGCTCATTATGCTGCCGGAGGCAAAACATTGGGTCCAGGTTTTTCCTGACAGACAACGGCAGGTGTGCATAAAATCGTGCAGCGTGGCGGGAGGTGCCGGTCTCGTTGTTTCACGTGGATTTGATTGCACCACGAACCCTGCTCTGACACGTCAGTTATATAGTTTACCCTGAGTTTTCAGCACATGATGTATCCAACCCATGTTTTGAAAGAAATACATGTATAGAACAATGTCTCTAGATACTTATGATGATAATTAGAGATATGCAGGGCTTTTTATGTTCAAAATGACTTATTGTTGATCTGTATGATCAAAAAAGGATTTTGCAGCCCATGACTCATAGAAACCTGCTATAAGGATGCTTAAAAATATACTATTAAACAAAATTCTACAACAGTTGTTAAAACTGTATCCATATGCACAGGTCATCTGTTTTGCAGAATTGTAGCACAAGGTCTATATGTCAATTACGCCTAGCATGGTTCAAGGTTAATGAGCACTGGCCTACAGCATAGATATTTGTTAAACTGTCATGATTTGCTGGTATAAAAATCATTTTGAAATTCGAAATATTTATGTACGAACTAAATATATATGAAAAATACACGTTTTGAATTTGGGCCACCATATCATGAATTGGGGCACTAGATATTCAAACCTGGTGGTCCGAAAGGGCCACCAGTTGGCACATCTTAATGTCAAGCCCTGCGGTGTAACACGTGACGTGTACTGTATTGACGCAAACGAGAGACACTACATTGTCGGTATGTTTTATGCACACCCCGTACACGTCAGTTTTCCCGTACCGTTGTCGCCACCGCCATCGTTAAAATGATGCTGTGCACGTCGATTCTTTATGCACATAACGCACAGGCAGGCTGTGGTCCCGGGCTTCCATAAACAGCGTACAACCCGGACAGACACCGGCGCGGCAGGTGCGTGCAGGTGCCCGGCAGGTGCGCATGACGTCAGGAGAGCACGTCACTGTCGCGGGATCACAGCAGCAGCTGGTGCAGGCAGCTGTCTCGTGGTGATCGGGGGCACTGGGATGGTCATCCGCACGTCACTTGAAGGAAGGCTAATGACAGACAGGTGCCCCGGCAGGTGCGAGCAGCAGACGAGTGGCGTCTTGGATGGATCAGCAGGGAAATGTGGTCGACAGCTGAAATATAACATGTATGCAATTGAGCCATACACGTTTGTCTACTGAAACTTACTTTTTTATGCTCAGGGAAATATACAGCACCCTCTGAATCGGCCTTTAATGAAGCATCGCGGTCTGATGCTATCAGCGGTGCGGCGCCCATAGAAAGAGGGCGGAATCCAGATGATGGATTCCCCTAATACGGAAATGTCCTCCACATATTGATCCTCCCTCCTCCGTCTTCCCGTCAAAGCTCTGATCCAGAGCAACCCATTAAATTCACACTTGACCAAAAGTGAATAAGAAATCCATGATTTCAATTTGCCGCCTTCTGCATGGAATTTATTCGCGTCGTAAAGGCGGGAAATTGGGCATTTCAAAAGAACAAATCCAATAATGTCCTGGGCGCGTAAATCGCCGGCATACGGGTTGGGCGAACCACCTTTGAGCCGGCATTGGCGGGTAATCCTCCATAACGGCCTCGTAAAGCAGCGTTATGGACAACCCTGGATCTGGGGGAGCCAGGCACTTCCGCCAGCTGCATTTTGTTTTAGGGTAACATTCGCCTAACACAAGGCCTTTTAAATGAGCTAGAGGCTGTCACAATTGTACTTGTTCTTCATCTTTCATCACCTCGTTACTCATGTACATGGTTTACATGGTTTACACGACTGGGTGTCATCTTTAATCTCCGTCGCCGACGAGGTAGTCGTGTTGCGTTTTGTTTTGGGGTAACACTGGCCTATCACACAAGGCTTTTTAAATGATCTGTATATCTATTAGAGCTAGAGGCTGTCACAATTGTTGTACTTGCTCTTCATCTTTGCACTTGATATATGGTTTACATGAGCGGGTTTTGTAATAAAAGAAGTAAACACTTTCTTTTGAAAGAGTAGGGTAACATCATTAATCTCCTTGAATAAAACACACCAATATAAACAGTATATACGGACACTAGTCATTGAATAGATAGTATGTATGATAGGAATGTTTGATAATACTAAACTCAGTGTTCATATTGTGTTGTATGTCTGAAGAGCAAATGATAAACATGATAATGATAATACAAGCTTTCGGTTTCCCCATACCAAACCTAACATACAGCCTTAGTAATCCAGGCTTCTCTCACCTTGAACACAAGAGTATCGATTTAGCAAGCAAACAAACCTCACTGCTCACGGCTGAGCTGCTTGTCTAAAGATAGGAAGTACAATATACATGCTTGTGGAAAATGACAGCACACAAGACGAACATGTCCAGCCCCCCTCCCCCCCCCCAGACCGCGTCCATGTGTGTCTGCACAAAGTTCTACATGACAGTCATTTTCCGGTGGTTATTTAGGCTTATTTTTTTTGTCTGACAGCTTGATAAGTGACGTGGTCGGCGGTGACTGCGCTGTACCGAGCCCACGGCGTGTTCCTGTCAGCCTTTTCCCCATTAAACCGTGTTCTACTGAGGAGGAGTCGGAGGAGGCTATGCCAATTATTTGCTGTCTGCTGGGAAACAGCTGGAATGTCTGTCTGTAGGATTAGTTGTGTTGAAGGCGTCGCACCAGTGCTTCTGGCTTCACACACCCACTAGGGACCAGCGACCACTGTGAGGCAGGGGCTCTTGTGGGGTAGGGGTTGGCCTCGGAGACACAAGCCACGAGAGCCTATTGTGAAGAATAGGTGGACGAGCCTACTTGCTGCTCGCCCATTCCCAACCGACAGCTATTCTACACTACCCAGTACTCGAGAGTACTGCTTCCCGCAACGGCCATAGTAACATCAAAGCCAAGCCCTATCAAGGTGCATAACAGGGGATAGCTTTACCCATCCTGTGCCACGTACATAAGACTGCAGTATGCTCTGGGGTGATGCACGGAAACCAGCTGTGTCACACACATGATGGACTTGCTGACAGCCTCGTCCTGAGCAGGACACCCCAATATTTCTATGCGACACCACCCTCAAATGGGCAAATGTGTCATATTCTAATTAACACTGCTTTGAATAGTTCAAGGTCATTTCCAAGTATCGTTTCTTACATCTCCTGTGTGGATTTGCAGGATTTTGTGTAAGGATTAAGAATGTGT
>CM032663.1:55155053-55168850 GCA_019095985.1 Streblospio benedicti
CTAAGTTCTGCTGTGCTTCGTTTGATGGTGTTCCCGAATATTCTTAACAGCTAGTATAGCGGCCACTTGACCTTTTTGAAGATGGACCCCAACCGGCGGTAGAGCAAGCTACATCCTATCTTATTTTATTCAGTAGGTGCCCAGGCCTTTGTAAAATATTGATGTACAGTAGAACCCCCAATTAAGACCACATCCATATAGAGACCACCTCTATAATAAGACCACTTATCACGGTCCCAAACCTTCATAAAGCTACAAAATGAACCTCTGTTAGAGACCACCTCTCTATTGAGACCACCTAACACTGGTCCTAAAGGTGGTCCCATTAGAGAGGTTCTACTGTGCTCAAAATATCTGGTGCGAACATACCTCAAATCATCCGTTTCCATGGCAACCTCCACGGGCACAGACCCTTGTATGTAATTAGACATTTCAATTTATAGCTTGGAATCTGCAGCTTTTAGAATCATGAAACTTTGAACATATGTAGTAGATACCAGTCTTAAAATGTCAAAACATTATTTTGTGTTCACCGAATTTCATTAAGCCGTCAGGTGCACTTTATTACAACATTACTAATGACGTCACTATACGAATACTTATACATCGTTTGTGACAGTGCAACATCATGGGCCAAGTAGCCAGGAATTACGTCTCACAACATGACATTATCACTCTGCCAGGGACACGCCCCTAAATGCTGCATTCTGATTGGTTAAACTCGCACTCAGCGGTCATGACTAACTCCATAATGCCCTCTGATCTAACATTGTTTTTGTTTTCGTAAGTGAATAAATCGTAGTATTATTTGCGCTTTAATGAATAATAGCATAGTTGGACCAGCTAAACTCAAAGTTAAGGGCCAATGTGATCTCGAGTAAAATGCGTCAGGTTGTACTTGTTTTTCGTGCACTATTGATTCACGGCCCTCATTTGACGAATAGTGCCCTCAAAACAAGTAGATATTTCCTCAGTAACACCCAAGTCCGACTGTGAGACGCGTGAGTTTACACATGACTGACTGTCCTGTTTGTGTATATTTTACCCTGAAAAACAAAGCCCTTATAGTGCACTGAATACTGTTTAATCTGAGCGTGTTCTGTCCACTGAAGCGGTCAGGCCATATTGATCTGTCACTGTTGCTGCCATTTTTTTTATCAGAACAGTGGTATTTTTGGCAAGGAGAAGTCATTGATTGATTAAAACGAAAATTGAAACACGGAACATTTAACAAATTCAGATCCACATATAGCTGCGATTCAAAGAAATGTGGTATTTAAGTATTACTGCATGTCAATGATTTTTATACATATCTTGCCGTTTAATTATTCCCTCGTGAGTATGCATTGACACCTGCCATAGCCATTATTGTTTTTTATTGGGCGGGTTTGTATCTTGCCGAAATGTCAAACAATCATTCATATATTAAAGGAAGAAGTAAGTAAACAAAGCTGCCGTACGTATTGAGGACGTTATGTATTTGTAGCCTCAGTCAACAGGCTCTGTATCGTGAGTCTGTTGGTCAAGACTACCTGCCATGACACCTGCCATTATATCGTCGTCGGTCTACGGAAATCTCTTTTACACTGTACACATATTCAGCACTACAATATCTACTGTGTACAAAGCTGTGAGATGCCATTTGTGTGATATTGTATTAAATGGAACCAACGACATTAAGAACGCATTGTGTTTACAGACATCATCATCACATAAATTGTTTAGTAATGGGTAATTTTAAAAGACAAACTAAACATGTGCCGAATGATAACATACTGGGGCGGTGCCGACTTTCTTCACAATGCCCAATGTCCATGTCACTAAGACCTTGAGAAAAAAGGTTGCAAACATTCATCAACATGCACCAGGACATGTTTACATGCGTCCCATAAAAGAAAAGTGGATTGAATCAATTTGGCATGAAAGGGACCAGGGCACTGAAGCTGTCACGGGAGAGAGACACGGGCACTTGGGGCTGTAATGGCATTTACTCGCTGGAGAAAAAGCCTTTTATTTTCTTGTACAAGATGACGATTTGTCTTTCTAGCTGACGATAAAATATTCGCGAACCTCTCGCGACAAGGTCAATGATTGTATTTGCATAGTTTTTGTTGCAGTGAATAGACATAACAATGTCACATACTTCATTACCAGCTTTTTTTTGTAAGTTTAAGTTTTACTTGAATCATAGGTTGATTATATACACCTAGAAACTAAAATCCAGCAGGCCTTATGTAAAAGGTTAATGGGGATTCCCCACCACCAGCCAGTAGCAAAGTAGCAGCATTGACTCATGTATTTAGGTGCAGCACTCAAGCTCTATACAAGGGTGGCAGCACTGAAACTGGCTGGCAATCCTCAACAATGTAATAAAATCATCTCCCTACGACATAGTGATGTATAAGTTAGACATCATGATAACATGGATAAACTGTACCAGCACCCATAAAAATGTTACCTTGTGGTTGATTGTGCAATTTCCCATTACAGGCCAGACACATAGATAGCATCGCGGCGTAACCACCTATGACACCGTATCTCTCCACAGCAATGCACACCGGCTTGTCACAACTCTCAATCCACTGTATGTTCTTTCCGCCTCACTGGTCTAACACCACTTTTGAGCTTTTGTTTGGGACATACATGAGAGCTTTCAACAACTAGCAGTATAGGCTCTACCCCCTGACTCACCACGTGTTACACCATGCACGTATCGACTGTCAGCAGTAAAATTGAACTGGTGTTATCGGACACTTCAGCCATTACATGTTACCGATCATTTCGACAGCTGTTACCAGAGTTATTATATAATATGTGCACAATCAGCACTGCAGCAACCAGGTGGGGGTGATGGGGGTTCTGTGGGGAGGGGGGTGGGGTGTGCATATATATAGGTGATATGGCTGAACATCATACCATAAAAGATTCATTATTGACACACATCCGGGGCACAATAAACATTAGCCTGGGGCTGGTTTACGGCACGTCACGGCCAATGATGCGCTGTCAGTGAGCCTCATAAACCCCTCACATAGTGATATACCTCACACTGTATATCTGTGGGTCTCATAAAGCCGTCACGTACACTCACATCTCTCACACTGCCAGCCTCACGGCCCAGCTGATATACGCCCTATGACTGTCATCACTGACACATGTAGGCGACCTGCTGTATCCATTGCCGCGTTTAGTGTTTAGTGTCCGTAAGCAGCCTCGCTATGACCGCACGTAAGCGCTTTATGGCGCCGCATTTGCATAAATAACCGGCCTGGTGGTGGACTGGGGGTGATGGATTGCTCGGTGAAATTAAACATAATGAGGCCGATGCGTCAAAGTTTGCGGACCACAGGCCAGTAGATGGATGCATTATGCAAGGTGCACAATTCACGAATGTTTTGAATATAAGGGAGGCAAAGTGTGAATGTTCCTATAACACTGACAAGTAGAGGGGCTGCAAACTGTCAACCCCCTGGATCCGTCACTAATGCAAACATAACAGGTCAGTGCTGTCAGTATGTGTCCTGCCTACAGACACCCAATAACTCTGCAGAGTTGAACTCAATTGTTCTGTAAGTTGTCAGTTATCAAAGACAAGTTAAGCATTACAATTATATTATATATATAATCTAATGTGTACTCACCAAGCTGAAACACACTTGGTAACGTTTCACAACCTGTCAGATTGTTTCATGAGAGCAGAATGGACGCCTCTACTGGACCACCAGCTGCCACCGAATGTGACTGAGATTATAAGTCCCCTCATCCCTGTTGAAGGTGTTGGTTTTCCTGATCCAGATGGATTCCTTGATCCATCTCCTCACTCTGTGCCCTTTTAGCGATCCACCAGTTTTGTCGATGATAGGGTTGCGCACCGCCACGTGATCTGTTATAGCAGATTTATTGACTTTGCTGCTCGAACTTTTCCTGATTGATTGCGTCTGGGTTTTATTTTGCATAATGTCAGACTCTTTGGGGTGTTCTCTCAACCTGGATTGTTCTGTTCATTTCCATAGACAACGTTTCAAAAGGAAATTGCACACATTTGTAAACACATTCTCACACACAAACTACACAACACAGGTCACACACACCACATGCACACACACTACACACACACATGTAGGTTAAAATCACAGACACAGTTCAACACACAAACACACATGCACACACACATGCACACACTCACACACACACACACACACACACACACACACACACAACACACACACACACACACACACACACACACACACACACACACACACACACACACACACACACACACACACACACACACACACACACACACACACACACACACACACATGCACACACACTCTAGACCATTTTTTACTCCAGTAGCCCGCTGCCACTGACCTCATCCCATCAGGCTGCCGGACCCTCCCCATCCATCAGCCCGCGGCGAGTCACGCCTCGCGGCCGCGGCCCTCACACGTGATGAGGATTTACACGTCGAAAGGCGGTGCTGTGCAGAGGTTAGCACCCCTCTCCACCCGAATATTTCATCTCTAGACCATTTTTTACATTTTTAATTTTATGTTTTTTTTGTTTTAGTTTTTTTGATGTTGTTTTTATCAGGGGGTTGCATGTCCACGATATTTTACATGAACAGAACCCATAAATTGAGGGATGCGCCTCCACCCATTTTTATAGGAAATCTGGATATTTGTTTATTGAACACATTGCCTATTTGTGATATTGGGTGATAAATAAAGAACACAGCTAGCTGCCATACAGGTCTTGCCTCAGGTGTGCCGTTCTCTCTATCCTCACAGCTACGTCACAGTAAAAAGACAGGGCTTAACACAGGCAGATCCAGGTTTTTGGAAAAGAGGGTGATCTCATAGACACACAAAAAGAGCATGCAAATGAAATGTTTATTTGGAAAAGGGGTGATTGCCCCTTTATGCCCCTTCCCCCTGGATCTGCCTATCCTGAACATTCTCAGTCAGCACACTGAACCATGCTATATGTGTAAACAACCATGTAAAAGGAGATCAAGTAACTATTAGATTACTAGAGTCAAGTCCTTCATTACTTTTACCTCCGCCACCCCCATCTATTTTGGACTTATTATGCAAACTATAAACAAATTATAGAGCGGCTAAAGAGACCGCGGTGGACGGACGGTGACCCCTCGGGCCCTCATCACTCATGGGGCAGCCACAGCGCCATCCATCACAGAGTCACGACTCACAGTCATAGCAGGGTGGCCAGATAGCGCTGGCTGTGCTCATAGCACTAGAGGAATAGAACCAGTGTGCTCCCATGTTTGATGAAAATGCCCACTTCTGATTGGCGGGAAGATTGAACTACACTGCAAAGTGCAAAATCCAAACAATGATTGATAGACTTAGGAGGGAAAAGGTAATCATACGAATGAGGTGAGAGATAAAAAAAAGCTCATCTTCAAATGGACGTTAAAGGAACTGCACATTCAGTGACAGATGGTCTGATCTCTCACCCCCACTCGTACAATAAGCTGTGAAGTATGTGATTAGACTCCTGACCAACACAGTCTACAGGTTACACAGTCATGTTCACTCCTTCTGTACCATTTGAGAATCATCAGCAGTACATTATGAGGGAAAACGTTCAATCTATGAAGATTGTGAGTATGTGTGTGTATTGTAATACTTTAGATTGCACATTGGTGTTCGTCAGTAGCAAAATGATGGAGGAGATTAATACAGGATGAGTAAGAACTACTCACAGGAGATTGTAAACAGCTTTATTTAGCTTGCTGGGTTGTGACTAAGTGCTGCTTCTTTAATGCACTTTTCATATTCCATTTATTCCTGGCTCATCCTGCAAATGCATCACTTGGGGAAGTGAAATTATTCCTCAAAACCCCTCCTTGCTGGCTGCTGCTTCAATGCCTGCAGGGTTGTGCTAGTGCTGGGATGTACTAATGAACAGTGAAACCATTCTCAACCCCAACTCCCTCATAGAAATAAAAACAAACTCATACTTTAACAGGGAAAATAAAAATAAACCTCAAACTCAAACACGCAATATGGTAGTGCATTGAGGAAATGGAGCAGTGCCATCATTTGACGCGTGTACCATCTGAGTCTACCCTGAGTTACTCGCTCACAGACGCGCTATCTGATTAATTGCATTCCAGGGCCGTTTAACGAACTGCGATAAGTGAGTGAGGGAAATTAATTAAAGAAACTCTGCCCGCCGTATCCAGTTGCCAGTTGTGGTGGTGGATGTTGTAGTCTGGGGGTAACGCGTGGTAAGTGAGTTTGGCTCACATTATCACGCCTCCTGCGAGCTGGGTTACGCTTCAATTTTTACGCCATACGTGCCATGACTTAGGGCTCACTAGTAAATATCATGGGCATGGACAATCTCCAACACGTAGAAAGAGGGCGGTATGTGTTGCATGCTTGGAGGTTGTGGCTTGAGTTGTTAATAATAGGATAACCGTCATAGCGCTCAAATACGGTGTATAACTAAACCTACAATTTACTACAGGTCATGTTAGATGTCACTTGAATGAAACACACCCTTCTAACTTGTGACAATGTCATGACTACTAGACACCCGTACTTAAATATTATATTCGCCATGAGTCGTTGTTGTTAAAGCTTTGATATGTGAAATTCCACTGTTATATACTGAACGAATTTATGCCACGACCTGTTAGATGGATTATATATCTTTTGCCGATACAACGATAATAGTAGCATGCCAAGCAGGTAGTGGCATGTATTATTTTGGTCCACAGACTTTGCAAACACTATCTGTCAAGACAGGAGATGCTTCTTGAAGGCATTGCGTTAGAAAGAATACAATGTCTTCTTCATTCTGCCATATTCATGTCATTCTTACATGAATATAGCGGTTTGAAAATTGGTTCACAACATCAGCATTGCAACACTTCCCAACACCGCGAGACAGTTGACATCGTAACAGCATATCTCGGGCACAGATTTCTTATCAAAGGGCGCGTTCTGACTCAAAGACTACCAGCAGAAAACTCACTACTAATATGTCTGTAATGCTGCACAAGGCGAGAAGGCTGCAATGGTCATCATTACTGTGGCATTTAGCCCCATCATAATCACAGATACTGCGCGGCATCTCAGCGGCCACTCTCATTCAATTTGGCGCAAACGTAATTCTGTACGAATATGGATACTGCAATTTGCATACGGGATCTAAATTGGTATCTATAAGCAAAAGTGTCCAATATGCTGTTAGCTGTGGCTACAGGAATATATAAAGGTCCATAATCCAGTGTTACAATATCTACCCATGCCTTATAGAATAAGAAAATTGTTTTGCAGCCAAATTCAATTCAAGGATGTAATTTAACTTTGACAGTATACAGTATGAAAATATATAACAAAACACCGTTCTGAAATACCTTTCATCTCGTATGTAAGCCAACAATAACACATAAAAACTCTCGCTCAGTGACACGCCCCTAAATCCTGCATTCTCATTGGTTTACAGCCAAAATCAGCATCACAGATTTCTGTGTCTATTCACAACAAATGAATAAATCACAGCGATACTGTCAGGACACAGTGAAGCAAGCGCCAGCCAATTCGGGCTGTGCGCAAAAAGCAGAACTTTCTTCAATATTCAAGCTCATTTTTTGTATAAAGTGAGCAAACTAATCAAGCGCGGAAGCATCAATGTGGAAACAGAAGTGGATTGGTCCAGATTGAGCCAGGAATGGGATTGTTGCAGCTCCCTGTAAAACCCGTCTTGGAGGTGGGGGAGTGCATTAGGGAGCGACCATAATTAATTGTACAGGGGGGTCATTTGGTATTGACGAGATAAAAATATTGAACGCCCTCCCTAACTCTCTACGTTGAAATTGAATGCCCTCCCCATATGAACATCAAGAAACTAAACCCCCCCCCCCCCCCCTAACCGGATAAATATGAACTATGACATACTAAGTACTTTTGTATTATAAAGTTTGATATTGGACAGATTCCCTGAAAACTGTTAAAAGTGTATTGCAATGAATCATTCACTGTCAATGGTCAATGAATACAAATTTAGCAATCTATTTGACTTGTTGACATTACAATACAGTTAAATCTAAAAGCATGCAATATTGCAGGAATGCATCAATTTGCGACAAAAGTGGGTAAAATATTACCTTTTCAGTTTGAGAATTGAGTGCCCTCCCTCTCACTTTGAATTAAAAATTGAGCGCCCTCCCTTCTGTCACCAAAGAACATTGAGGCCCCCCCCACCAAATTACCACACCCCCCCCCTGTACAATTACTGCTGGTCGCCCCCCTAGTTGCCATGACAGCTGCTGACTGATGAATGGTGGCGGAATGCCGCCGCCGCCGCCGTCTTTCTGCTCCTTTTTGTAGACAGCAAATAATACATACATAGCTCGGGGTGAGTGTTGCAAATGCCACGTGTGGGCTCTCGGGTGGTTTGGGGTACTCCAGGCAGACAGTTTCACTGGTTTATCATGGAGTAAGAAGGTTGGCATGTACGCGGGGGTGTAATGCTCTTAGTGCTCTCGTGTGTGTAGTTGGGTGATTTGTGTTTATGGGAATGTTTGCTGTGTTTATGGTTGTACGTCCAGAGTAGTCAAGGACGGGTGTTTAAAAGGGAAGGGAGCACCGTGGGTGGACAGTTTTACAGACTTTACGTGTAGATACGTGTGGGAGTCATTGTGGTGTAGGCGTTTACTTCATATAGGCCAGTGAAAACATCCATTGATGTCATATGCTTGTAGCAAGCCAACCTGAACTCACGTGTGTTTTATTATTGAGGTACATACCAATGTTATTCACACTGAATACGTTGAACTCTACCTTTGTGTAGCAATAGAAAAAAAACAGTCTGGAGAAAAGGTCAGAGGACACTGTTGCATCACAATGTGCGTGACCTATAACTGTACGTGTCACGTGTCATCACGCCTGACTTACCAATGTCAAACTTCACGGTTCATTGGCCGCGACTGTTCATAGTGAATTTTTATAGGTGTTGATATATTTCTATATGCAGGGACAAAATGTAAAGTTGATCTTACGTGCAAGATGTGGATTTATAACAGAGTGGGAACGCAGGAAAAAATGCAACAACAACAAGGTCAGTGACGTCACAGTCTGCCATCTCATGTGACGTCATCCGACTCTGATGAAGACGATCCAAATAGACCCGTAAATAGCCCCGGGGAGCACACAGCCATAGCCCCGTAACCAGCATCTATGGCTGCTCGCTCCCAGGGGCTTTAACTCACAATTAGATGACAGAAGTGGGGCGTTCGCCTCCAGAGAGTAACACCCCGCCTTAGCCACCGCTGTGCACTAATCAAACGACCTTGGCTATAAATCCAGGGATAAGTCGTGGGGAAAGTCACGTGACCTTGGCGTGTCACGTGATAGCTTGATGACAGGGTGGTTCGCCTAAAATACGCCTTCGTGGTACGTTGTATGTTGGTACGTGGTACGTTGTACGCGATCGTTCACTGACAGGGTCTCATGGAGCGCTGAAGCTATCCACTCTGAGTATCAGATGTCCTGAAGGGACCTCTGACACATAACTTTTCTCATTGAAAATTCTCACCAATGACAGGCTGTTAATCTCAGGATGTGAATGAGGTCAAGTGGTCAATCCAAGCATTGCTAAAGATTTGTAGACTGTCAGTTAGCACTTTTCTATGCTTATGAAACACAAATAGAAGCAGGATAGCTACGTGTATTCTGCTGGCTTTAATAGTCTACGTATGAAAAAACACGATATAAAAGTTGAATTAACAATTAGGTCATATAAATTAATAAATTGTGATAATCAATCTCTGTTGAAACATTTTATGAGTAAATTTGACATCTGATAAAAAAACCTTCACACATCATCACTAAAGGTTGCATTAATAACATTGCGCCGTATCCTTTATTAAATGCCTTTGATACTTACCCACGTGTGAGACCCTATCTTCACAAATTGCTTCTATTCATTACTTAGCTTTATTTCCCTGCATTTTGGGCAATAGTTTGCCAAACAGATTCATAACGTCCTCTTGACCTGCGTCTCCCGCCAAGTGACAAGTGGACAGAACCTATAGTCTTTTCATTGTGTTGTTTAAATACAAACTTCGAACCTATAGATTCAGAAGTAAAATAAGATCTTAATTTTAGCAATCCAATATGTTACAATGTGAAAATTGGAGGAAACAAATGTAATATTTAGAATAAAAAGAATACCCACGGTGATTTTTTTATTATAATGACTGCAATAGTATACTATAATTTTGTATTATGGTCATACATATTTCATATTAAAGGTTCTGTATTATCAATAAATGGTTTGACCAATCATTATGCAGTATCATAGTGGACGTCTTGAAAAGTAATCTTGAATTTGAGAGATAAAAAATATCCAAAGGAGACCTAACCTATTCTATGTGTTTATGGAGTAAAAAAAAAGAACCGGCACCCAGCTAACTTAATTTTTTTGCGTTAAAAAATTACCTACCTAACTAACCTATTTTCATAATCATGTTACCGGAACCAAACAATCATTTTTCCTATGCCTAATTGTTTACTGTGCCATTATTTTGTAGTGCTTGTATTTCAGAGAACATGTTGAAGCCTGGAGAGCCTGAGCCGTGCACTGTGCCGGCTGCTGTGTGTTGTGGCCACACACTAATGAGACATGGCCGGTGTAGTCGCCCGGAATAATTGGTGCAGTGCAGCAAAAAAAACGGGCCGAGTTGGAGCCACATATACTTTGGCTGTGGCCTTCTAATTCATGGCCCAAGAAAATAACGTATCACAATAACACGTAAACCATTTGAATTGTACAGTAAAATGGTCGTCTCGGCTGATGGTAGTAATCGTTATATCGGTGAGTGGTAATGGCCGGCTTCAGACAGGGACTTTATCTGAGCACGTCTGACGTACGTAAAACTTGAAACGAACAACGTCACCAATAATAATGCGAACGTAAATGTACTGAAAATGTAGTACTTTTATTTATGTCTCTTGTTGTTATTTCTGCTTGTTTGTGCACTACTTGTCTTATAACTGCGTATTTTAGTTTATAGTGACCAGGCTGGGTATCCAGAAATCTGTAGTAGACAGTGGTGTGCCTAGAGTCTAGACCTGCAAATCAGCTGTAACTTGTAAGTCAGAAGTGTCGTAACCAAGACAAAGTAAGCTGTGCGCGATGTGATATAGAATATCTAATATCCAAGAGCCTGAAGAGGCAATACAAAGTAGGCTGTGTGATTTAGAATCTCTACTAACGTGTACTAATCCACATCACAATGTCCTTGTCAATGAACATGCCCGTGGTTTACGTGCTCTGCACGCTCTTGTGCATGTCGTGCGGAGAAATAGACCCTTGTGCGAGCGATCCGTGCTTCAATGGAGGAACCTGTTACAATAAAGCTAAAGGAGAATACAAGTTTTCGTGTGTGTGCAGCTATTGCTACAGCGGCCTATTCTGTGAATCCCCGCATCTACTGGACATGGGGATGTGCAATGTTAGCGACCCGTCGGCACGGTTACTGGTCACTGACCGCACAGCCTCGGCCATAGAGGTCACGTGGAAGGCTCCCCAGAACATCGACGCTGCAAAACATCTCGAATTCTCTATTTCAGGAAGAATAGACAATTTGTACGCAAGCTACAGTAAGGAGAACCATGGGAGGGTGGTGATGAAATTTGATAACCTCGAGCCGAGCACTCAGTATACCATCGGAATGTGCTGGTGGGACCCACACCCAAATCTCTTTAAAGTCGATGCAACCACCATGGCAAAGCCCGTTCAGCCCAGCAAAAACAACACAATCTTCCAGAAGGATGGGAACAATAAGGTGAAGATCACTTTGCCCCGTGACATGGATTCTTATGACTCTGCGGCGATATTGCAGTGTAGCTGTAATGGAAGCTGTAAAGAATATAAAGTTGAACAAGGTAAAAACTCGGTCATCGTGGATTCTGATTCGAATGTCTATAGTACGTATAAGTACACCATAACATTGTTTCAGGGGAAAATAGACAAAAAAGAGGTTGATATCACATGGCCAGGTGATGATGCATGTAGTAAAGGAGTAAAAGATGAAAATGACAACAGCCAAGATGGGGGAGGAAGCAGCAAAGAGAACAACGACGGCGAAGATGTTAAAAGTAGTGATGACGGAAATGATGAACAAGGAGACAAAGATGAAAATGACAACAGCCAAGATGGCGGAGGAAGCAGCAAAGAGAACAACGACGGCGAAGATGTTAAAAGTAGTGATGACGGAAATGATGAACAAGGAGACAAAGATGAAAATGACAACAGCCAAGATGGCGGAGGAAGCAGCAAAGAGAACAAAGACGGCAAAGATGTTAAAAGTGGTGGCGACAAAAATGATGACGAAAACAGAGAGGAAAGAGAAGGAAAACCGAACGCCCACCTGTCGCTTATTCTCGGTGCCGCTGCGGCTGCTCTGGCTGCCGTTCTCATTGGGGTGGTCGTGGTGATTGTCATCCGGCGACGGCGCAGGCCTCAAGCCGCTTCACTGGATCTGGAGCTGCAGACCATGTCTGAGGCATCGGGCGATGAGACCGAGCAATTAGAGACGGAGGACAGCACCGAGGAATCGTCGGACGACGCTTAGGTCACCAACTTTGTACTTGCAGATTTTCATGACAAGAATGGCAAATGGTATTAGAAATATCATTTATGAGCACTGCAGGCGACCTAATACAAACATCATGGTCTCCAGGTCCAAGTTCCACTAAGCAATGATCGGGTATGGGTCGCCATGTGAAGATTTGAGTACTGGATAACCTCACTTGATATGGGAAAAATATTTAACCTGATTTGACCTGATTTGACTGGACATGGAGAACTGTGGGGACATGCCAGTAATGATGATAGAGCACAGTCTGGAAACTTGATCTGTGGAAGAAGAGAAATCTTTTGTAATGTGAGAATTCTGTTTACTGGGGCACTGTATAGTTGTATATAATCTTTACTTTTTTATTTTGATGCACAGTAATTTTAATCACATCAAATTTGTTCTCTACTATTTAAATTTTGTGAAATAGTATCTAAATAAATTTCAAACATTAGTGTAGTATATATGTTTAATCCTTAACATTCTGGAAACTTGATCTGCGGAAGAAGTGAATCTTTGGCACATATAATGTGAGGATTCTGTTCACTGAGGCACTGTATAGTTGTATATAATCTTTACTTTTTCAAAAAAGCTATTTATTTTGGTGTACATTAGTTTTATTCGTATCACATTTGTTTTCTACTTTTTAAATTTTGTGAAATAGAATCCTAATAAATTTCAAACATCAGTGTAGGATATATTGATGTGCTGAAGAAGTGAGATCTTTGGCACATGTGAGAATTCTGTTCACTGGGGCACTGTATAGTTGTATATAAGCTTCTTTGCTTTGTTTTGTAAAAACAGCTATCTATTTGGTATACAGTAGTTTTATTCGTATCAAATTTGTTTTCTACGTTTTAAATTTTGTGAAATAGAATCTAAATAAATTTCAAACATCAGTTTAGGATAAGTTTTGTTGAGTTACAATCCTTTTCAAAACAAGCCAGCACACAATATTACGGGATTCATGTACAAGGAATATTTGTTATGGTTTATGTTTTATAGTCCCCAATTTTCAATCTCATTGGGAAACATTATTCTGGGCACTGCAGAAAGTGATCTGTTTTGCTGTCCATGCGGCCTGTTCTCCATATTCTGACTGCTGTGATCCGTCAAATGTAAATGTAATTCAAGTCTTGCATTCAGCTTACAATGCTTATCACTCACACAAT
>CM032663.1:55168950-55220207 GCA_019095985.1 Streblospio benedicti
ATTTAGATACTATTTCACAAAATTTAAAAAGTAGAAAACAAATTTGATGCGAATAAAACTACTGTACACCAAAATAAATAGCTTTTTTGAAAAAGTAAAGATTATATACAACTATACAGTGCCCCAGTAAACAGAATTCTCACATTACAAAAGATTTCTCTTCTTCCGCAGATCAAGTTTCCAGACTGTGCTCTATCATCATTACTGGCATGTCCCCACAGTTCTCCATGTCCAGTCAAATCAGGTTAAATCAGGTTAAGTATTTTTCCCATATCAAGTGAGTAGTTTATCCAGTACTCAAATCTTCACATGGCGACCCATACCCGATCATTGCTTAGTGGAACTTGGACCTGGAGACCATGATGTTTGTATTAGGTCGCCTGCAGTGCTCATAAATGATATTTCTAATAACTGCCTTTGCTGTCATGAAAAGCTGCCAGTACAAAGTTGGTGACCTATGCGTCATCCGACGATTCCTCGGTGCTGTCCTCCGTCTCCAATCGCTCGGTCTCCTCGCCCGATGCCTCAGACATGGTCTCCAGCTCCAGTTCCAGTGAAGCGGCTTGAGGCCTGCGCTGTCGCCTGATAACAATCACCACGACTACCCCGATGAGAATGGCAGCCAGAGCAGCCCCGGTGACACCCAGAGGAACCGACAGGTTGGCGCCCTTTTTTCCTTCTCTTTCCTCTCTGTCTTCTTCATCATTTTTGTCGCCACCACTTTTAACATCTTTTCCATCTTTGTTATCTTTGCCATCTTTGTTATCTTTGCTGCTCCCTCCCCCGTCTTGGCTGTTGTCATTTTCATCTTTGTCTCCTTGTTCATCATTTCCGTCACCACCACTTTTAACATCTTCGCCGTCATTGTTCTCTTTGCTGCTTCCTCCGACATCTTGGCTGTTGTCATTTTCATCTTTTACTCCTTTACATGCATCATCACCTGGCGGCCATGTGATATCAACCTCTTTTTTGTCTTCTTTCCCCTGAAACAATGTTATGGTGTACTTATATGTATCGACATTCGAATCAGAATCCACGATGACCGAGTTTTTACCTTGTTCAACTTTATATTCTTTACAGTTGCTTCCATCACAGCTACACTGCAATATCGCCGCAGAGTCATAAGAATCCATGTCACGGGGCAAAGTGATGTTCACCTTACCGTTCCCAGCCTTCTGGAAGATTGTGTTGTTTTTGCTGGGCTGAACGGGCTTTGCCATGGTGGTTCCAGTGACATTCAAGATGTGTCCACCATCACCACTATACAGGACTTGGATGGTATACGTAGTGCTCGGCTCGAGGTTATCGAATTTCATCACCGCCCTCCCATGGTTCTCCTTCCTGTAGGTTGCGTTGTACTTTTTGGCTTCTGTTGGATCAGTACTATATATATTGAATGTGAGATTTGAAGCGTTGATGTTCTGGGGAGCCTTCCACGTGACCTCTATGGCCGTGGCTGTGCGGTCAGTGACCAGTAACCGTGCCGACGGGTCGCTAACATCGCAACTGTCCATGTCCAGTACATGCAGGGACTCACAGAACCGGCCGCTGTAGCAGTAGCTGCACACGCACGAAAACTTGTATTCTCTGTTCTCTATTATATTTTGACAGGTTCCTCCGTTGGAGCACGGCTCGCTCTCACAATGGTCTATTTCTCCGCACGGTTCGCTGCTGAAGCGCAAGTGGTCCAGTCCAATCAGTCCGTTGTAGTTCCTTGCCTCAAAGAAAAGTCTGTCCCCGCTTCCTAATGATGTTATTGTTCTGTGAAACAGCATCCACTTACTACCAGTATCAAACAAAGTTTCATTTAAGTTAGTGCTGAGGAAGGTGTGCACATTCAGGCGGCTCACGTTCTTCTTAGGCTCGGGCTCGTGGACAAAGTAGTAGAACTCAATGCAGGCTTTGTCTCCGTTTTTTGTGCTGAACGTATTATTTGGTGTATCCAGTCCTGCTACAATGTCTTTAGCGGTCTTGTTGATAGCTGACGCCTTGTCACTGAAAGCCATGTAGTACTCTCCGGCCAGAGCGGCCACAGGTATTGTGTAATCGACGGTCTTGTTGGCCGACACTCTATGAAAATCTGCATTGTCCGTTTTTGGCTGTATCATTCCACACAGATGCTCCTTCTCAAAGTCGCAAGTGAACGGCTCTGTGACTCCCGATTGCCGGTCCGGACTGGACTCTGGGAACGGCTTCCATGCCAGGCCGCGGCCCAGCCACATGCACAAGAGCGTAGGCATCACGTAAACCACAGCCTTGTTCATGGTGATGTAGATTAGTAGAAGATAGTGCACGTTTGTTATAGATTCTAATTTCTACCTCACGCAGCCTACTTTGTCTTGGTTATGCTACATACAACACTACTAATAATAGTACTTGCTACTATTATTTTATAGTACTTACTAGTACAGTTGATTTGCAGGTCTAGACTCTAGGCACACCGTAGTCTACTACAGATTTCTGGTTACCCAGCCTGGTGACTATATTATAAAAGACGCAGTCACAAGACAAGTAGAGTAGTGCACAAACAAGCAGAAATAACAACAAGAGACATAAATAAAGTACTACATTTTCAGTACATTTACGTTCGCATTTTCATTGATGACGTTGTTCGTTTGAAGTTTTACGTACGTCAGACGTGCTCAGATAAAGTCCCTGTCTGAAACCAGCCATTACCACTCACTGATATAACGGTTACTACCATCAGCCGAGACGACCATTTTACTGTACAATTCAAATGTTTTGGGTGTTAAGAGACTGTGCAATATTTAACAGGAAGAGGGGACTGCATATCGAAAGACTCGTCTGAAAAAATTTTCCCTGCTGATGTTGGGCTATTCATGAATTTCAGCAGCTGAAAAAAGTACATATCCCATGCCCAACAAGAATGAAAATTCATCGGGTCCCCCTACTTTGCACCTTGAAAAAAGTATCTATTCCCCTACCAAATGCACCTGTCCCCTTTCCTGGTAAATATTGCACCGTCCCTAAGTGTGAAGCTTTATCTGTAGTACGTTATTTTCTTGGGCCGACTAGAAGGCCACCGGCCATGTCTCAATTAGTGCTGCACTGCACCAATTAACACACACCGGCCATGTCTCATTAGTGTGTGGCCACAACACACAGCAGCCGGCACAGTGCACGGCTCAGGCTCTCCAGACTTCAACATGTTCTCTGTGGTGGGGGATGGCACCACGGTATACTGTACGGCTGAAATGCAAGCACTACAAAATAATGGCACAATAAACAATTAGGCATAGGAAAAATGATTGGTTCCAGTAACATGATTATGAAAATAGGTTAGTTAGGTAGGTAAATCGTTTAACGCAAAAAAATATATAAGGTTAGCTAGGTGCCGGTTCTTTTGTTTACTCCATAACCACATGGAATAAGTTAGGTCTCCTTCGGATATTTTTTGTCTCTCAAATTCAAGATTACTTTTTCAAAACGCCCACTATGATACTGCATAATGATTGGTCAAACCATTTATTGATAATACAGAACCAGTAATATGAAATATGTATGGCCATAATACAAATTTATAGTATACTATTGCAGATATATAATAAAGAATTCATCGAAAGTGGGTATTCTAATTACATTTGTTTCCTCCAATTTTCACATTGTAACATATTGGATTGCTAAAATTAAGATATTATTTTACTTCTGAATCTATAGGTTCGAAGTTTGTATTTAAACAATGAAAATAACTATAAGTTCGGGGGATTAAGATGGGTTGGCTCGGTTATCGGAACCACAAGATCATTTTTCCTATGCCTTGCCACAAAAAACAAATTCAGGGTTCACAATGTTTGGTAATAGCAAGCCAGATCAATATGCAGTCCCGCCCTACGACCCCCCCACACCCCCCACCATGTGTGTCAACAAACAAGGGCTGATTGATAAATCATCAGCAGTGCTGTGCGTTTTTTTTTTTTTTTTTTTTTCTTGCTGTTTTTAATTACTGATTCAGAATTGTTTACACAAGAAGTAGTGAAAACATATTAGAAACAAAAAGTATGCATGTTTTGTTTGTAGTGCTGGCTGCCTAGTCACGCTGTCATAAGGATTTGCCAGGGCATAGTTTTGCATGAGTTTGGCTATTGAATGTATGAGCCACAGATGAATGTTGCTATGATCACATACACATGGAGTATTACGTGTCAAGGTGTGAACGTGCAGAATGGCATAGCTATCTAAATGTGGCCATAAGGAGCTCACCTTGACCGCCCCGACCGTGTTGTTGATGTAGATGACGAGGTTATTGAGACAGGACCTTTATTGCAACGCTGAGTCTGGATGATCGAGGCTAGAATTACATAGGAGAGGTCATGACACCAAAGCCGTGACGTCACGAGTGTACACCGTAACAATACTTCCTGTTGGAAGTTTCCTCACATAGGCAATGAATCGAGTCACACACACAGACAACGTGCATTGTGAGGAAAGTTAAAATGTGCTAGGGAACAACATAGAGGAATGCAAAGTAACCCCCAAGTCACAACGTCAGAGACAGACACGTGACAGAGGCACTAAAACAAGCTAGGTTATAAAGAAAAAAAATGTAAAAATGAATGAAAACACGAATATAAAACTTTTAAAGGACATTAATTATACACAAAGCAGTGCAACATTTCAACAAGAAAAAACACAGAAACATAATAGTTTAGTCACAACAAATGTTTTCCCAAATTGTTGTTTTTTCACGCATGCGCCCCGCCACCTACCGGCAAGAGGGGGAACTAACTCGGGAGCTGTATATTTCATCACGCCAGTCATGTCAGTATGTGCTGGGATTAGAAAAAGGGTTTGTTTGCACAGGTTACAGCAAGAAGAGGGGCTTATTCACAGACACACCCGGCAGGGATAAAACGCACATTTTACTTCTGCTCATCTTTTGATATTTTCTTCAAACTAGTTATTTCTATTGCCACTCATCACCATAACTCTGCGGGAGTTCTTCTCGCTGTGAACCAATGAGCATATCTAATGAGTGGTGCAGATTTGTGTCTGTGTTTCTGGCATTCGCCATTCTGCTCACAATGGCAGCAATGCTTGCCCAATGTGACATTTGCTCTTTTTATTGCGGCTAATAAACTGCTGCGGTGATTTTGTTGGGGAGATTTGCAAGTCAATGCTTTAGATGTCTGCACGCGGCCATCAAAGGTGGAGGCTGGTTACCTACGCCATGGGGAAGTGCTCAGTGGTACTGTGTAAATTGGGGCTGGGGAAGTGTGCAAAGTGGAGGGAAGTCTAAAGGTTAACTAACACGGGGAAATGTGTATCAAGTCTTTGAACACACTATAAATGTAAATGTAAATGTGGTGGTTTATAGTCCTGATCCCAGTCTGGCTCTCATGACTTTACAATTTTGCGACTAGTATGTGCACAGCGTTTAAAACTAGATATTAAAGTTTCAAAGAAAAGGGTATAAATATCGGGACGTATTCAATTCCATTTTCATTTCACCACACAATAGACGAATGTGCCAGTGCAGTGAGTATGTTCCTGTGTGTAGCTGAGTACGGGTTAGCTATAGTAATGAAGGGTTACCGCGCTTGGGTACAGTAAGATCGAACTTGAATGTCCGGTAAAGGCTGTGTGAATGCATCATATGATAAATCAAACAGCCGGAACTCAATGAGGACAAATGTGGGTTTCACGCCAATTGTAATGCTCTCGAACGTGTCCCACTAGATTTATGTGACTCCAACGTAATTAACACAACACTAATCGTCCAAATGTTCCAGTAACCATAATATAAAGTAAAGTAACATGAAGGGGAATTGTCATTTGCTTGATATATCTATTTATAACTATGAGTTGCAAACTGGTCGGGCAGACTGGCAGGCAGCAGCCGACAAAGTGCAAGTTTTCGCTGCTGAAAACCTCGATAATACCAGAGATAGAGGTAATGCTCTTTGATAATACCGTGACAAGTGACGTTGTCACATACAGAGACGGTTGAATGTCCGGTAACCTCCAGATTGTGAGTGTGCTTGCTTTTGGACTAACTGACTACTCCTTCCCACATCAGTTGATGGCTGATAATAACGTATCACTTTACCGAGTATAAATATCCGTGTAGCCATGGTAGAAAATCATTGCAGGGAGACTCCTCTGCTAGAATGAGCTGTGCGATAAAATAGGCAGATCCAGGGGGATGCAGGGGGCGCACGCCCCTTTTCCAACGAAAATACTTCATTTTCATAGAGTTTTTCATGAAATCTCAAAGTGCGCCCCCTCTTTTCCTTGAGTGCCCCCCCCTTTCCAAAAACCTGGATCTGCCTATGGATAACGAGGGTGTCAATGTCAGCCTCCTGCTTCTACTTGGCTGATGGTTGTCAACATTATCAACAGCATGCACTGCTTACGAAATATCAAGGAGATGGTACAACCAACTGCTTTAACTGACTCAGAATTGCATTGCCGCCAATGTCTCAAAAGATGAACAGAATCCCCAAGGACTTGAAAGTCACATCATCGCTGCTTTCACACAGAATATTAATGTCTTTACATTGGCGCTAGGCGTAGAATTAGAGATGTAATTACACGTTCATATAAACAGCATGTTTTCACAAACCAGGGGTCTTTTTGGATCAAGTTGAGCTTAAAAGCATCTAAATTATTGTTGCAAACTAATGTAGCAACAGAACATCGACATAGACCATCAGAAAGTAGCATGACTAATCTAGTACAAGAGAATGAGTGAGCAATGGAGAAAGAAAAGTATCACTGCGCCAATTCATCACAGAATGACATTAAGACACCATCACAAGTGATTAACATATTATCACTCTAAAGCTAAAAAAAATCATGAGAAAACTAAAACAATTGAAATCTAACTATGTGCGTTCAAAACAATAGAGTCACCCAAGAACCCAAATAGAAGCAGCCATACAAGATTCTGTTTGTTGGATGTCAACTCAGATTGGACACAATAACCCCACTGCAAATGTCAAATGTCTGCGGCTTTCCCACTCACATCCACATTACTCACGGCCTCAGCAATCTCTCGCTCTCTTTTCTCTGTTTCCAGCTTTGTTTCACCCTTCATTAACCACAAAGGACCATGTTTTTCAGTCCCTATTTCTTATGTTGTTTACATCTTACTTCTGTTCTTGAAAATGCAGACTACTCTTTTTTTAATACCTACCAAATGGATAGGGAGTTGGACTCGAGACTAGAAGGTTGTGGGTTCGATTCCCGGTTGCGTTTGAAGGTGGGTGTTGAGCAAACCTACCTATAACAGGCTGCACACTGCACTGTGGTACCTACACGTTAAATAGGTACAGGTCAGGCGAGTGAACGCTAATGTGAGTGATAAGCCGTAATAAGGATGCCAATGACTTGGTGTAGATGTGAAGTCCCTATATAATAGCACGACAAACTGAGAATTGCGACTGTAAATAAGCATTTATAGTTACATTTACTAATCAAAGACTTTAGCAACACCTCATTTCAACATGCCTTTGATTAATCGAAAGCCCGTTGTTAGTAAGATATGGTAAGGCCTGTAACATGCGACCTGATGGCAGACTCCCACAATCACCCCACGCCACCCAGGGCAAGTACGTACGTCTAACGTAGAAAAAGACGCACGTGCTTACGTTTTACGTCAAACGTACGTTACTCCACGCCAACCATGGCACGTAATGACTGAAGCAGTACCAAACTCCTTATTCTTTGTTATCAGTATTTTATAAAGCTACTCAACTTACAGTAATGACGAAATTCTCTTTTGAAAGCAGCAATACTGAACCCTCTGGAAGTTCATACAGCTGGTGATTTGGAGGAGTTGCAAAAGCAGTTTTTGGCGGTTTAGCACGTTTTATAAGACATCCTCATGAGAATATCATATTAAGAAGCTGTGAGAGTGAGAAACATTCCTCAAACGTGATTGCATTAACTCCACTGGCCCTGGCAAGCAATAAGATTACACAGCAAACATCTTTCCTTGTTTTTGGTGTATTGTACGGCACCAATAGCATAATCTGTATTGGCTTCTGGGGGAGGGTGGTGTGGGTGGGTGGGATGGGGGGCATTCGGTCGCATTTTCCCACGCAATCCAATTGAACAGATTTTGCTGTGCGTAAAGATTTCCTTTTCTTGCTTAACTCAACACCAGCCATGTCTTTTAAAACTACCAATCCTGCATATTTTTCTAGATCTATAATATATTAGTGGATTTCATATTGGAATTTCATAAAGCCGGCATCGCAACATCCCTCCATTTATCAGTTTACACAGCAGATGGAGAATTTCACTGGAGGGGGGAAATGTGTCCTATCACATCAAATCAGCATCTGCAACCTAACATCAGGTGGGTCCAACACTTGGCCAAAATCATAACACGTTAGACTAGAAAGTAAGAGCAGCCTACAGAATTTCAGAATGTTCTTATGCAACATTCTTGCTAATACAATCTCACAGTTGAAGCTGTGGCCATGGACCATATGTACAGGGATGCACAAAACCTCATACACGTCAACATCCTAATGAGTCCAGACAGGAATCGGCCACTAATTAGCGCTAATTGGGAGCATTTATCAATACAGAAGGCTCTAATGGTTGGTTTATGGGAATCTCTTTCATACTGCATAGAGCTATATTGTTAAAATATCTGCCTGTGTGTTTGTGTGTCTCTTTCAACTGGAGCACGTTTCCTGACTTATGGTTACGTAACAAGCAAAACCCTTAACTATTTTCCAATTTGCCAATACAAGGATTTGCCTTTGACGTGGTTGAAGGTTGAAGTTTTTAAAGTTTAGATCACACATGAAACATATGATAATCAACAGCTAAACGAATGATGTACAGAAGATCTTCTTTCATTGTCCACTCAGAAACATCATGAAGTATGTATAAGTCTGACCCTGCCCAATAAATATCCTGGTGGTCATACAAATTACAGTGTGTACTGACTAATTGAGGAAAAAACTATAAACGAAATTGTATTATTTATTATGTGGAATGTAACAATAACATTGAGTAGATATCAAAAACATAACGGAAAATAAAAATAATACACATATGCTACTAATCATTTTATTCTCTTGGTAAGAATGAGCATTTATCGTATCACCTTTCCTCCATTCTGACAAAATAAAACTAGGTTTAACATTACACCGTACATGAGATCATACCACAGAGTACTAAAATGTACTATCTTGTAAATATATAAATGTACAAGAAATATTCATATCCCAGTAATCAACTAACATTGTTGCAACATTACTTTAATATTCAAGATATTGCCTGAATGTTACTTGTTTGTTGGAAAGCGTCATCAGCATCTGTTTTTACTTGGAAATAAAAATGGGCATTTGCAATACGTTATCACGTACCAGGGAGTCATAGATATCTTAATTAGGATCACAGATTAAACATGCACTACATCTAAAGAATATCTACATCACATTTTACTATCGAATCTCATTCCATTCCTGTATACACAACTTCTGACAAAATCTAAACTACACCCACAATTGTTTAAAACAGCATATGAACTAAGTAAACTAAACTTTATTATACAATGAGCCAGTTCACTTGAGTTATATTGCATAGATCTGCAAAAGTTTATAATAATGTAAATGAGTAGCAATAAAATATATGTTAATTAGAACCTGGTTCTGTAAAATAAATACGTAAGATTTCCAGGCAAATGAAAATAAACAAACATTCAACATAATTAACATCAGGGTACAAATTCAAGGTATTTTAATTAAGTGACCAGGTACTGGAAGTTTAATCTCACCTTATGCACATTATATACTTTTTATTTTCATATAGTACATAATGAGGACAAAAAAAAAAGAAAAGAAGGAGGGAAAAAACATATTTAAAAAAAGAAACAAATATCAAATGCACATCGTATTTCCTTACTTATGCATAATTTGGATTTTAAAGTTTCTTGAATCTAACTCACACATTACTGATTGTATTAGTAGAACACCATGGCCTACAGTCACTCGTCTAAACAAACTCTATCTTACCTATTCAGTAAACAATTGATACTTTCCTAAATTCAGAGAGCAACGTGAGAATATTAATCGTTTACGGACCAGTACCAAGTACGATGATTCTCGTATCCATCACTGTGTGTACCCTGGCGACACACAGACACCACATGATGGAGTCTAATTAAAGAGAAACACTAACACATCATATCCAGTGTATCCAGATTTGTGATCACATATTGTGTAATCCAAAGTCAGTAGGTATGTATCCCCATTGAGCATGCTGCAGGTATCCAGGTCATATAGCAGGCTGAGATCTTTGGATGGGTACACATTTGAACAATAACACATCTATAGCATATTTCCTTTGGCATACGTATTTCTCCGTCCGAGACGTGGAAGACATCTTGTGCTGCTTTTTTTTTCATCATAGCTCATACATTCCGTCATCATGACCATCAAATTTGGGCTCCATTAGAGCAATGACGATTTTCTATTTTTGGCGCACCATGGTTTCGACACCACCATGTGAAGTTGTCATCATCATTTCGACTGGTGACATTTTGAGAAAGCATCGCAGTGCGGCGGTGTGTTGGCATACACATACCAAATACCCAAAGCACACGAGGTACTTCCCTTCAAACACGCGCAGCATTGCGACAACGTTCCGAGAACGCCACGAGGCGCACTGGGAACGTTGTCGCAGCGCCGGGTGTTTGCTGGGTTTGATGCTGACACAGGAAGAAGCTGACAGTGGAGAGGTGGAGACGCCACAGTATGAGCGGGAACTCCCGTCGCTAACGTGTCGCACGTGTCAAAGCCGTGACGTCACGAATGAGCGTACGTACAACGTAACAATACTTCTTGGACGACGTTTCTCTTCACGCGAGGAATCGAAATCACAGTAGACACAAAGAACCACAACAACGTGCGTGGGAAAGTGAGGGAAATGTGCTGGGAGATGATTTAAAAGGAATGAAAAGTAACAGAAGTATAGCAAAAAAACATAGATATATGTGAAAATAAATGAAAAACACTGACTAAAATGGTGTAAATGATAGATAAAGCAGTGCAACATTGGAACGAGAAAACAAAAACATCACAAGGACGTGGGCCAAACACACCAAATGTTTTCCCAAATTGTCTTTTTCACGCATGCGCTCCGCCACCTACTGGAAAGAGGGAAAACTAACAGGTGCAGAGAAACTGGGGAGCTGTTTATTTCGTCATGCGCAGTGATGACATGTCATTATGTGCTGGGATTAGAGAAAAAAGGGTTCGTTTGTACAGGGGAAAGTGGGTTAATTAACATGCACATCCAGTAGGGATTAAATCGATATTTTACTTCTATTTTCCTTTCATTTTTCTTAATACTATCAAATTTTCTGTCTTTATCATGATGGATCTGTCAGCATTCTCAGATCAGTGACCTAATGGGCGGATTGTATCAACATTGCAGAAACGATTCTGTTTGATGAGCGAGCACAAAGGTAATACAGTTGTTTCTGCACACAATGGCAACAATGTGACATTTGTTCTTTTTATTGCAGCTAATAAACTGCTGATTTTGCTGGGGAGATTTGCAAGTCAATGATGTAGATGTGGGCACGAGGCCATCAAAGGTGAAGGCTGGTTACCTACACCACGGGGTAGTGCTCAGTGGTACTGTGTAAATTGGGGCCAGTAGGAATGTGCAAACTAGAGGGAAGTCTAAAGGTTAGCTAACATGGGGAAATTAAGTTCATTAGGGTAACAATCTATTTCAAAAATTTATATGTACATCGGTTATTTAGGGTTATTCGTTTGGACAGGATAAAAAATCTACATAGTGGAAGTTCAAATTAAAAAAAAAAAAAAGAAGTCGAAATTTCAGGTCCACCTATCGACATTTCACGTATCCAATTCCATTTTCATTTCACCATAAAATAGAACAATGTGCCTTTACGGAACAGCCAGTGCGTTAGGTGTTGTGTGTGTGTGGGTGGCAGTGTGGTTGTGGGTTTGACTGTAGTAATAAGGTACTGTGCTTTAGTATTATATGACCTGTTTAACTCAAACTCAGTTTGTAATAAAAATTAAAGTTATTCAAAATTTCCATTTGTCAGAATGACTTATAGTAAAGTAACATGAAGCGTAATTTCATTTTCTTGCTAGGCTCACAATGCGAGTTATCAGAGTTTGAGATACACAGGTCCAAGTGTGTGTTTCGCGCGTGGGCAATACTTGTGTTACGAAGTGTCCTTCCAACAGACAAATCGCAGCTGGTGGCAAAATTGATCATGTTCTGCAGCAAACCTTTATTATTGCAATTGATGCTGAATTTGTCATTGAAACATACAGCGACAGTTTGGTTCATTCCCTTCTCAAAACATCAGATTGTAGAGGAAGTGCGTATGGTAATTTTCGTTGTGGTAATTGATGGTTCGTTCACACTGTTGGTAACATAAATGCTTTCAGCCGGGGGCTCTATGATCATGGGTATAATTATCCATGTAACCGTGATAGAAAATCAATGAGCAGAGATTTTACTGCTGGAATGAGTTGTGCGATAACCAGTGTGAAGTCCTATTGCACGTTGTGCTCAGAATTATCAACAGCCTATAGTTCTTAGAATACATGAAATATCTTGGAAATCATGGTGTAGCTACTTTTTTAACTCACTTAGAATTGCATCGTCAAAATGTCGCCTGCAATATCTCAGAGGATGAACAGAATCCTCAAGGACTTGAAAGTCACATCATCGCTGCTTTCACACAGAATATTAATGTCTTTACACTAGAGCTTGGCATGGAATTAGAACTCTAATTACACTTCCATATAAACCACATGTTCTTCCAAAATACGGGTCTTTTTGGATCAAGTTGAGCTTAAAAGCAAACTCAGTTTAAAGCCTCAATTATGACTGAAAGCTAATGTTGCATCAAGATATAAACCTTCTAAAGGCACAACAGCATTACAGCTGTGATATTAGAGTTTGACTCGTGTTTTGAACAAACCCACCTCCCACAGACACATCAGAGGCATCTGTCATAACAATAAAAATGCTAGCATCCATATTGTGGTTGTAAATGTCAGCCACATCATGGCAAGTCTCTACTTTGCAGCATCACCCAATTATGATAAGTCAAGAGAGTGAGTGGGCAATGGTGAGGGAAATGCTTCACTATATCAATTCATCACAGAATAACGTTAGGACATCATCACAAAGTGATTAACATATTATTATTATTATGCCACTAAAGTTAAGCATTAGATAACAGGGACTAAATGAAGCATCACTTGAAACCTAATATACTGAAATATATTGAGATAATTTATTGAGATATGCATGCAAAACAAGATTCTTGCCTAATATCAAATGTACATGGCAGCAACAATTCGTTGTCTTACGGAAGATTCTGTTTATTGCGTGTCAACAGAGATTGGACAATGTAACTCGCCTGCAAATGTCAAATGTCTGCGGCTGTAACTCTTTTTATGGACTTCTTTTTGCACACATTACTCACATCCACCACAATCTATTTTCTATTCCTTTTTTTTTCACCAGTGTTTAATCTATTTGGCTGTGTTTGCCGCTACCTTTACCCCATCTTGCAAATGACTTCTACCCCTGAGAATAAAGTCTACTTTTCAGTACTTACAATACAATACAATAATAATTTTTATAGTGCAAATTCCAAATTATGTTCATGTGCGCTTGTAATCCTCCTTAACCAAATGGTGCTTCAATTGGGTTTTAAAAATGGTGAGAGTCTTTGATTGTTTTATGGACAGGGGAAGTTTATTCCATAATGTAGGTGCTGCTACCTAGGTCTATCACCATACGACCTGAGTCTCGATTCAAATTCATTGAGTAATAGGTTTTTGATGATCACAGTAATCTAGGTGGTGAGTATGGTAATAAGAGTTCAGACTTACACATATATTAATTAAAAGACTTTGGCAACACCTCACGTTCAACCTGCGTTTGATTGATTCACTTCGCCACAACAAGCTATCGTGTATCGGTCGTTAGTGTTTGATCTACCTGACCCCTGATCACGGGAAGATGGAGTAATTGACAGTGTCATATCATAGTGGGCACACAGTCTGGCTGTAACATGTACACACTCACCCCATTATGGTAGAATCACACAGTTACCCCACGCCACCCATGTCAAGTACGTACGTCTAACATAGAAAATGACGCACGTGCTTACGTTTTACGTCACACGTAAGTTACTCCACGCCACCCATGGCACGTAATGAATGAAGCGGTACCAAAGCCTGTATTCTTTGTTATCAGTCTTTTATAAAGCTACTCAACTTACAGTAATGGCAAAATTGTCTTTCAAAAACACCAAAGTGTTGGCCGGTGATTTTGAGGGTTCCAGAACCAGTTTTGGGAAGTTTAGCACGTTTTACGACACATCCTCATGAGAATATCATATTAAGAAGCTGTCAGAGTGAGAAACATTCCTCAAACGTGATTGCATTAACTCCACTGGCCCTGGCAAGCAATAAGATTACACCGCAAACATCTTTCCTCGTTTTTCTTGTATTGGACTTCTCCAGCATCATAATGTGGATTGGTGGGTGGTGGGGGCATGTGGATGTGTGTGGGAATCACCCTGCTTTAACTTAACCCAGGAGGGTTTGTGGTTTGCAAATCGTCAAGGAGTCCAATCACACATTTTCCTTCAAAGCTTAACACTTTTCGGAAATTGTTTCATCTGCAAATTGCATTGATGCAGACACGATTTTAAAGCATTTGAGATGTTTATTGTGTTGTTGACTGGTAACAAGATCTCTTTTGAGGACACAATTTATAGCTCTCCTCATCAGAATGAATAAAATGTCTTATAAATTTTGAAAAAGTTTTTTTTCTGTCTGCATCATTCCCTGCTGTTATCATTTCTATGATTTCACGTGGCTCTGGACTTGATACACACTGGGCCATAAAATCCCATACACTGGGCTATAAAACCGTCCTAATGAGCCCAGCAGTGATGGTCACTGGCAGCAGGAAATGGTCAGTAATTAGCTCTAATTGCGAGCACTCATCAATAAACAATGGTCTAATGGTGGCCAGAGTCCGGCACGTACTTGTCATGCCGTACGTGCTGTATGGACCTTTCCTAGAACGTGTGTTTGACGTAAGACGTAAGCATGTGCGTCTTTTCTACGTCAGACGTACGTGCCATGCCATGATTGGAGACATGCATCCAAACATGGTAATTTATCTCTGCACAGCTCTCTCATTATCACATTACTACTTCACTGGAATGAGAGGGTTTGTTTGGTCGTTGGAGCATGCGTGTAGAGATTGCAATCATGCTTCTTCCATGGAAAGCATTTAGCATTCTGTGCCATCCTATTTCTGTACTTCCTATTATTTATGAGTTATCTACTGTATTTACCTAAATGGGCACAGTTGGAAGATGAGGGGAGAGCATTGTGTAGATGCTGGCTTGCTGCTATAGGGTCCACTACAGAGCAGGTGGCATTCCCATCACTCCCCAAATGGAGAGAGCAATAATTAAACTCTATAGGTAACTGTCCACAGAGCACACATAGTGACCACATAGTACCCAGGGTGACCGGGACAGCTGCTTCCACTACAGGTTACAACAAATCATTGGTAACACCCACTCTGGGAATCAGATGTCAATATATGACCTCTCAAGCATAACTATTGCTCATTAAAAATGTGACCAGTCAAAGGCTTTTTAATCCCGGGATTGGAATTAGGTCAAGTGAGTAATCCGAGCATTGGCAAAGATTTGCACTTTTGCATGGTTATAACGCCAAGAGCAGTGCAAATATACACTTTCATACAATCTACATATAAAAAATCACAACACCAAAAAAAAAACAACGTAACAATAAGAAGTAGGTCACATATATTAATCAATTATGAAAATCCAATCTCTGGTGAATCATTTCAGAGGTCAATCTGTTGACACCTGACTCTCAGAGTGGTAACTCTGCCTTGTAGAGCCCTGAGTCTACATCCAGTGGCCGGGTTACTGGGCAGCGGGGACAAGGACGAGCAGCAATATCAGTCCGCTGTGATCCAGCGGCCACGTCAATACCCTTTGGTCTGCGCATCATAAAGTGTAATAAAGATTTGATGAGATTGTTCAGTCAATAGCCGAGTCCCCTACAAAGACAATCTCGCTGCCGGCGGCTGCTGCTGTAGTGTTTGTGGTAGTGCTCACAGAACATGACAATGGAGACAAATCTTCGTGTCACTCGATGGAGTCAGATAAGGGGCACACATATCATAGCAGTGCAGCGTAAATGTAAATGTGGTAATTTATAGTTGTGATCCAAGTCTTCCTTTCATGACTCATATAATTTACACCGGGTCATTGGCCCACATATTGATCATCAATTGATCATTTCTCATATCCTTGCATCGGCAGCACAACATTCAGCGCACAATGCTAATCACTTACAAAATCATTCATTCGCTCTTTCAATCCAATGACTTGTAGCTAATTAACGTGTAGGTGCCACGGATCAGTGTGCAAGTACTTCAGGGATGAGTTTGCTCAACACCCACTACCAGACCCGACCGGGAATGGAACCCGCGACCTTCTGGTCACGAGTCCAAATCCCTAACCACTCGGCCACAGAACCATGTGTGCAAATCATAGTCTCTCCTGCTCTATTGCAAAGAGAACATGAGAATAGAGGCAAATCTTCACGTCACTCTGGACAAAACACATATCACAGCAGTGCACAGCATAGTGCCTGCTGCTGTACTGCAGCCCAATTGAAAGACATTCTGACCAGTAGCACCACTTTGAAGCAATTGGAGCACTTATAACGACACCATTCCCGCTGCCCCGGGCGCCCTCCACCATCAGCGTTCGTTATTGACGCAATAAACGTCAATTTGTGAAATGAGCCCGTCAGAGGAGCGCCATAAACGGACACCAGGAGTACGACGGTACTGTTCGAAACAGCACGGACACAACACATAGTCACACATGGGGTCACACCACATTGTCTTGCTGCTGTTGTTGTCTTTGCTGTTGCTTCTTGTTCTTGTTCTTATCATTCTTAGCTTCCTCTTTTTCGTCTACACCTGCTGCTGCTGTCGTAAAGCAGGCAGCACAGCAGTGAGCCGGAATAAGAGCGATGGCTCATTATAAATACCGCGATTATCGTCCGCCGTGATATGCAAATGCTGACCAAACAACAGGGAGCCCGCGGTCGATGGGGTCATCTTGCACGTGGATCGATGTGCCCCCGCCGGGCTGCTTGTAACCACGGCCGCTGGGCACTGACAGCCTCCCTGTGCTCTATGGACCTTTCCGAGAACGTACGTTTCACGTAAAACGTAAGCGCGTGCGTCTTTTTCTACGTTTGACGTACGTTAGACGTACCAGAGTCTCCCCATGCTGACACCCAGGCTCAAGGTGATGGCTGTGCACGTAGTGCTGACGTCTATAGGGTGCTGTCTGTATAACCCCCTTCTCCATACGTACTAGAAGCTCCCCATGTATGCACCAGAGCCTTGCCGTACTGACCCCCACCCCCGCCACGTAGTGACGCATGGACTGGGCTGAATCCTGCGGGAATTGGCAGCAAGTCCCTAAACAAGAATGAAGAATTTCGCGCGTATTTACGGCTGAGCCGTGCTAAATTGGGTTAGGACGCGGCGGCTTTCACAGACTGCGCGGCCGGAGGGCACGCCGCCGGCTTCTCAAGCCTGTTTGTTCTCTTTTTGCGCTCGACTTTTGAACTGCGGAGACGTGAGCAGCGGGAACATCACGGCAAGGACACGGGTGACCTGGCGGCGGCATAAAACAAATACCTCACAGACACTGAACGACCCAGTATCACATGCCGGGTATTGCATGGTGAACGTCACAGCCTGTGTACAGTGCGCCTCCTGTCACTGACCCAGAACTTGCTACAGGTCGGCTGAATGTTCTGTTGGCACGCTAGCGTGGGTGTGACAGGACTTTGCCGTAGTGGCCATACCCACGTGGTCAGTAAAAGAGGTTTCTAATGTGTTTTCCCAAATTTGCTTGTGGAAACAATTATATTCTCTCTCTCTCTCTAATTGTAGTAAAAGAGATGCGTCTCAGACTTCACCCTGGCAGCCTCCTCACGTGACTGGTAACACACGTAGCCATTTGGTCCCTCACACAGACAGCCTTTGAAGGCAGTCTGGCAGACTGGCCTTTGTCCTTATTACGCTCTTTCTCCGCAGCGACATATCGGTAGGTGTCGGGGTGCGCGCGCCGCGCTGGAGGCGTGCAATTTCCGTGCGCACACAGCCCTCAATGGACCGCTGTATGTCAGGCGCCGTGATCAGTAGGCGGGGATTGGAGCAGCACAATGGGGTGCGATATTTCTCACCAAGCTAATATGCCTCGCCAGATTGCCTGAGTGTTATTATGATTTGAAAGCACAGTGAAGAAGTATGGGTATAGGCTGGCGAGGTAATAACGCTAATACACGCAGGAAGCTTCTTCCGCAGTGTATGGAAAATTGCTCCATGTAGCATTTTTGACAGGTATATAGACTTGTTGATTTGATTGCAGTTTCTCTGACAATTGCTTAAAGATTGGCTTTCTATAAGCGAGTCTGCGCAGTAAATGTAAATGTGGTGGTTTATAGTCCGGATCCAAGTCTTGCTCTCACGACTTTACAATGCATCACATTGCTGGGATTTCGCTTCATGGCTGTCTAATTAAGGGGCAAATCTGCCCCGACTGAGTGCTCCCGTCATCATGAAAGGCGAGCAGTCACACCCCGCGCCAGCCCGGACATTGGCCTCCCAGTATGTCGGCCACAATTGCTGGCTGTGAATTGGCGCAGTCAATCCAATCTGCTGTGTGAGCTGCTACAGCTTGAAACACGTAATTTCACAGCTACATTTGTCTGACTGCAATTGTGGCTTGTTGATATGAAATAACTGGAATATATTGGCACACGCACGCTCGTTCCTACAAGCCCTGCGTTGGTTGTCTACACATCGTGTGGGGTTTAACGGCGTCCCCATTTAATTCACACAGCCTTCAAAGTCCATGTTCAAGGTACATTTCAATATAGTAATCAGCCCGAACAGATACGGATGCGTCTACAAGGAGGCATCGCCCCATCTCACCATCCACAAAAACTCCCATACATGGCACAGTCTGGCCTTTGTCCTTATTACGTATACGTCTAACGTAGAAAAAGACGCCGCACGTGCTTACGTCTTACGTCAAACGTACGTTATCGCCATAAAGACGCATAATGGCGGTCTGACGATCCAGGACTCACTTCCGCTGATGGGGACAGGCCGCATTACGGCAGGAGTGCTAATCCATATTTGATAGGCTGCCTGCAATACTGCGTTACTGCTGCACTCAGCATGGATCATCAAGTAATAACATCAGTCCTATCTGACTCAGCTTTTCTGTAACATGGATCTCTATAACATTAGTCTGCCCTGTGTGGGGCGTCAACTTATACAGACGTATGTGACAAGGATGGTGACTATCACCTGGTGTCAATGTTAAGTCACTTGGGGAGCACGGCGGCAGTGAACTGCAGCTGTAAATAAGCACGTTTCAGTTATTTGTGGACGCAAGAGAAGCCGCACTTACGTCAACGTCTCCGTATGAGCTGTGAGTGCAGTTTTTCTTATTGAGCTCGAAAATATAATAAAAGCAAACACAATGAGTGCAGTGATGCGTGACCGCAATGCAATTATCCTAATGTGTTTGTGCTGCATAAGTCATGTGTATGCATCAGTGGCTAATGCAGCATAATGGTGCTGCAACGTGCAGTGGGAACGTCCTAAAAACGTTACACTCGCACGTATTGCTGACCTAGATTTCATGCAGCCGTGGATGCTGTCATAATGTGCATTCTGAGCATGATACTGACACGCTGACATACGTGTGCCCCAGCATACTGCCGCAGTAAGTACACCGTGCGTCTCTCCCTTCCCCTCTCATTACGCACGCCTCACGGACTCTAATGCACCGTTTCTCACGTCTTGTGCACTTAGCTCAATGCCACGCAACATTTCATAGTGGCATTAGAAGCTGAGCTAGTTTTATGTTATATAGAGCAAGTAAATACTCACTACATTATCGACTCTCTGAGTAATTTGATGTATGAAATAGTAGCATCAAACTTACATCTGCAGTGAAGCACGTGAACAACTTCCTATCATAATGTGGACATTTTTTTTACTCTTATGCCCATTTCCTGTTTTCCCTGAATAGCACATATACAAGGAACTCCAATTTGAGCCTGTCCAAGTGAACAACTCTTCTTTTAAGGACACCAGCCTCATGTGAACACTTTTCTCTAATATCACCATTTCCTGTATATCATATGGACAATGAACTCCAATCTGAAGGACACCTGGCTACTGCTGATACTGGCCCACAGACACAGGCACCACAGTAGCCAGCCACCGGTACACAGGCGTCCGTGCCATCACCGAGGAAACCCTTCCCTGTAAGCCCCATTCGGCGGACGTATCAAAGCCCTGAGTTTGAGGACGTCCGGGGCTGACATTTGCAGACTGAGCCACTGCTTCCGGGTGATGTACGCTAGTCTGTACGTCAGACGTGCTGGACGTTAGTCTCCGTGTCACAGAGAACGTACGTTTGACGTAAGACGTAAGTACCGTCTGTCACAGAGACTCGCTGCTCACTGTTGTACTGCACTGGCTGGTGGTTTGTGGATATCATATACCCGGGCTGTGGTGTTTGTTGAGCAAACACAGCCGCACCACACCACAACAGACGGCTCATGGTACTCATTTCTCATTTGTCACATTAGAAATCTCGCATTATCTCTCAATTGTAGCTAGAAAATGCTCATCATCAACAGTACAATCAAAGGTAAAATAAAACAACTGGGATAATATGCAAATTGCTCTGTCTTAAAAATATTGTAAATACAAAAGGTATTGTGTTTACAGAGCTATTTATAGAGCTTCCGCCTGAATATAACAAGACAAGGTTGCTTGGCACAGAGCTCAGAGCCCCCATTAGCGTGGACAGGATGATCTACTCGTGCTCTGACGTCACAGCCACCTGTCTGACCACCAATGTGAACACAGATCGATGCTTTTTATAAGTACGAGCCGTTATAAATAGAGTTTGCCAATTGCAATTTACGACTGAAATACAATTAGTGAGCGTGCGGCAGGTGGGAGTGATCAGTGTTTATCACCCGGGGATCGATACAGGGAGTGAATGAGCAGTTACTGCCGCCGTGAAAACTTATTCTAATGATGTAAATAATGAAGTGACACACTGTACTAGTCTGTGACTGGTCTGTCGCGTGCATGTTAACCCTGTAATAGCAACGTTCTTTTTCTATGAAGGTAGTTGATGATATTTCTGCAGATTTGAAACGTAGCTATTGGAAAGTTTATATTATCCACAGCTATGACCATGTCAATGCGGTGTGTGAAACAACACTACACTCTGATTCATTCAAGGATATGAAAATGTCAGCAATACGGCATGCAGCAAGGTCATCATCATTGCAGACAACTCCTTGTGGAGAATACAGTGCCTGCTAAACAGCCCTAATGCCATCCATCAGGCAGTGTAACTAATGCACATCACCGTCAACTGAGGTAGAAAGCAACTGAGGTAGAAAGCACGCGAAGCTGAGTTTTCCCAACAACCGCTTTCTGGCCCAATATGATGACATAAGCACTCGGTCAGCAGACAGAAAAATACCATACCCAGGCTTTGTAAAACCATTACTTTCTGCACATTTTAACTCCACACTGCCCCAGCGTCCCTAAACAGAGCTATTTGCACGTCCTAATCCCCCACAGAGGGGTATTTTTAGCCTATGTGTTCCCGCTTGACGTCACACATCCGCCCTGCACCATGTTTCCTGCCCCTCATCACTCCCTCACGTCACATGAGCCGCTCACCTTCATGCACGGACGGGGAGCGTACCGCACGTAATTACGTAACACGTCAAAACATACGTGAAACGTCCTGTTCACCCCCAGTAGCATGGGGAGGTGCTGCTGGAAGTAGACCGTGTGGTCGCCAGTGGCAGAGTTATAGTATGGATTTCTAAAAGTTCTACACTGGCAGATACAAGATTTTGGAGGGGTGCACATTGGTTTCATGGGGTTTGATGGCGTACATGCCAAAGCCATACGATAAATGAAGTATTTAGGTTTGAAAAGGGGACGCCCCCACCCCACCCCTGGATCTGCCTATGTTCTAGAGCTGGTTGACAGATAGACAGTTGAAACTGCCAACCATATATAAACGTTATAGGTGCTGCGATAGAAGAACAATCCTACACGACGAACACATTGAAGGCGGCACAAATGTCAGAAGCACTACGGGGGTTAATTGTGAAATGTTTCCCGGCAACTATACAAAGTTCACATCCTGTTCTTTACCGTTCATTGGCGTAACAAATACTGTCTATTTCCCAGCTGCACAACGCGAACAATTTGCCAGTAACACTTTCAGTGACGTCAGATACTGTAGAAAATACCACAATGTGTATAGGGATCACTGCAAACATACACCAAGTCACCAGATCTATAGCAGATCCGGGGTTTTTGAAGGGGGCACTAAAGTCTTAAGGCTATGTCACAAATGCATAAAATTTCCTGTACGGCCCTTTTGGAAATAAAAATTGAAGATTGAAGATTGAAGGGATCTCATGCGCTTCGCACATGCACGTATATGCCCAGACCCATGCCCTGTATCTGCCTCCGATATTGCAGCCCCCCCCCCCGGCCCCAGTAATGAACCTGCCCGTGCCGCCTGAGCGCCTTCCGCCTGCGGGGATTGTGGGTAGAACGTGTCAGAGGCGACGGGGCGTGTCGCCAGGCTGTTGACTCTCACAGCTTTTCCCCATCACGTGTTTTGCCTGTGATGTGTTTTTGTTTGTGTTGCGCCAATATTTGCACATTTAGCTGCAAAACACGGAGCTTATAGTATATTTATATATCAGCTCTCTGTTTTGTTTTGTTTGTTCACTGCCTGGCTTGCCGGCTTGGAAGCTGCTATAGTGGTAATGTGCGCGTTTAGACCAGGGACACCAACAGTTCCTCTATACCACTGCCGACTAGTCAGGCCTGTACATCATTCTGGTGTGGCATACGGCGTTGGACTCGTGACCAGAAGGTGGTGGCTTCGGTACCCGGTCAACTATTGTAATGGTGTTGAGCAAGCTCAATCCTAAACAGGTGCACACTGCTCCGTGGTACCTATATACACGTTACATAGGTACAGGTCAGTGACCGTTGAGTGATAAGCACGTCTGCAATGTATGCGCCCCGAGGAGTTGAAATGGGCAATATAGAGTGCCTCGTGCAGGCAATGGCAGGGATACCAGTAAATAGGGATAGATAATTGGACATAACAAGATGAGCCTCGTGAAGCCTCGTGTGTCTCGTCACGGTGCATACATCACGGGAGGGGTTGAGGGCTGATTGGCTGCCGGCTCCCAGACACCCAGGGGGCAGACGAGAACTCCGCCCCGGTCGTGTCCAGAAATCAGTCGGCGGCTTCAGTCCTGCTGTGTCTGTGCCGTTCTCTGATATGCGTGTAAATGTGTGAAAATTGCTCTACAAACAGAGCAATACACACCCAGGTGACATCTGGCCAGGAGCATTGTGTGCCACGGCAGTCTGTTTGTAGAGATGACACCACAAGGTCACAACGTATCAAAGTCAACTTTCAGTACCATTTTTTTCATTAGGCAAACTTAGACCGTACACTGTCTGTGCCCCAGAGCTCTGACAGCAAAAACATGATGCGCACTTTTTGCGATATGATGTAACGCTGTAGTGTATTGGGAGATATGGACACTCCCGGGGGGGGTGACGGTGTGAATCCATTCGGTCGCCGCCGCCGCCGCCGGCGAGGTTTACGATATTTATGCTGAGTATTCCCGCTCCACAAAGGGAATACGAGCTCGTAAAGCGTCGATCTGTCGAGCTGTGGCGGCTCGGGCTGACAGCCGAACACCGGCAGAATTAATTTGCAATCATGATACGTTATTTTGATAAACGCGATTATTGATCGGCATCGACTGCATTGGGGGTCGGCGGCGGCGAGTTGAATATCACCGATCGATGGCGGCGAAATTTGTAAACAGCCGCCGCCTCGGTAGCGGGTGATGTATGATGGAGACGGAGACACTGATGTATGACAGAGGCATGCGTTTGCTGCTCGCGAGTCTGAACGTAGAACGTCTATGTAGAAACGTCCTCACGTAGAACGTTTCCACGTAGAACGTCTACTCTTGTCCTAAACTCGTGTCGCCGCTGATGTGATTACGTCGCCCGGGGACACAGCAGCATCTGGCCTTTCCACTGACATTCCGCCACCAGCACCACGTGAATGTACTCTTTTACCGTTACACCTGAGCAGTAGTGGCGGCCGCCGCCGCAATATGTTACAACTCAATGCTTGCCACACATCAATTATTCACCAGTATCATTGGTGCGCTGCAATAGTCGTAAAACAGAGTAAGTGGCTGCCAATTCCAGCACTCCATTATGACTATGGCACCGTAGACTACAGCGTGAAACACCGGGCTGTGTAATCGATATGGCACATTATCGCTCTCCACGGGTGTTACGTACATCTGGCGTCTGCAGAACACAACTCAGTCAGATGTGTTAACGTAGCCAGGAGATGTCCTACCGGGCGTACAGCATTACATATGTTTCTCCCCAGTTTGCCGTTCATTCTCGATCCTTATTGGTTAAGAGCAGTGCTTTGTGAACGGTAAACACCATCAAGTTAAATAATTTTGGTTGAACTGGGAGATATAAAAAGGCTTGTGGTGCAAGCTGGTGTTATCTCCACACTAAAACAGACCATTGCCCTTTTAATGTGCGCTTTCATGTGCTATCCTAGGAACATTAGTTCCTGAACAATATCAATATCAATATCACCCGCTTCCACTGTAACACTGCCAGTGTATGACGTGGTACACGTCTGAACGTAGAACGTATATGTAGAAACGTCTACACGTAGCACGTCTCACGTAGAACGCAGCCAGCAGTGTATGACGTGGTACCCCAATGTACCCTAGGAACATTAGTTCCTGAACAATATCAATATCAATATCGCCCCACCCGCTGTAACACAGCCCAGCCCCGCCAGGGGGAGCCCACTATTTCATTACGCCGCCGCCGCCGCCGCCGCCGCCGCCGCTATTTCGGGCTGTGTGTCCCCTCAGACTCTATTTTGGGCTGAGGCGGGAGTCACATTAATGTCGCAGCAGCTGGCGAGTAACGGCTACATGTGCTGCTACTCGTGTGGCTGTCACAGGGAGCTGGGGAGAGATGTGTGTAAAGAAATAGCATTTCGTGTTATTTGCAGTCCACAGGCTGGTGTATATTCGTGTTGCAGTAGAACCTCTCTATTAGGACCACCTTTGGGAGCAGTGTTAGGTGGTCTCAGTTATAGAGAGGTGGTCTCTATACAGAGGTGAAGTTTTTGTAGTTCTATGAAGTTTTGGGACTGTGAAAAGAGGTCTTATTATAGAGGTGGTCTCAATAGAGAGGTGGTCTTAATGGGAGGTTCCGCTGTATAAGAGAATAGCATTTCGTGTTATTTGCAGTGCCACATACACTAGCCAAGTGTGGTGTTGATATTGACCAGGGCTACACCCATGTCCATGTCACCAGATACCCAGCCGACCCACCACAGCAGGCAGTTACAGCAGGCTGGTGGCTGGCCGGGTTTTCTGCTAACCATGTTACCGACCGCCATATAACATCGCAGGGGACGATTGATTGCTTTACAACAGACGGAAAGTAGCTTTTTGGAGAATAGAGCAGCTTTTTGACGAGACCTTGCCGTTCATAGAACCACCAAACAAATGTACACTGGTGGGTTTGGATGGCTTCAGGGGAGGTTTGGTCACTGGCATTGCCATATATTATATGTCATTTATCAACCATTCCACCACAGATCCAGTTTTTGCACAATCTACTGTCAGATTGGTGGACTTGACTCTCATCCAATATTCATGTCCACTTATCCTTTTTTGCATTTGCACTTTCTGACTTTCCGCGTATAAATATAATGTATATCTATTTCCATGCTATCATATTTTAGTATATGCACAACCCATACAAAATACATGAAATGGGTGGTTGGGCATTTAAGGAATGTCAAGGGTAGGGTTTTTCATACGCCCAATGAATGAGGGACATGCCAAAAGACCAATGAAAATTGAATATGTCTGGGTGGACGGGTGATGGACCCACTAGATCAGTCCGTGATCCCCCGCTGATGGGAGAGGCTTGGCGGTGATTAGGGGAAGCTCCCGGCTCACGGGGATGGACTCAGGACGAGTAACAGGTCCTTGTCTAGATGAGGCGCTTTAGTAGCTCATATTAGCACTTGGACTTCATGGTTTTGGAAACACAAGATATCAGCGCAAGTATATGTTTTAACCTACGTCCTACGTGATAAACGTTTGACGTCCACGTTACACGTATGACGTACGGGGGGATTCAATCAGGCTGAGTAACAGGTCCTTGTCTAGATGAGGCGCTTATATTAGCAGTTGAGCTTCATAGTTTTGGAAACACTAAACCAACCATGCTATCAGCGCAAGTGGTGGAGTCATTTTCGAGAGAAGACTGTCAACAATCGCATGTGAGGTGAAAGTGGAGCAGCTTTGTTTGTTGTGCGTCAAGGTCACATCACTGTGATTATTTTTCTCCTCTAAACACCTCTCGGCTGCAGCTGGTATCACCACCAGTGTTTGGTTTCAGTCACTGACTCCGTGCATCCTCTCACCTCGCTGCTGCCGCCGCTGTCAGGAATATTTACGGCCCAGCGTATCAATAACCTGTTCAATACGCGCACAAAACAGGCCATTATGTCGAAATGAACGCGCTTTGATCTCATTGATCAGTAATTGTTGTGCTGTGTAAAAAACACACAAACTGCAGCCCTCGCTGTTCACACTGTGATAGTGTGTTAGTGTTTACCGAACGATTCTCACGTTGATAGAGCCGCGTGCAAAGTGGCTGTTGAAAAGGACAAACAAGAGTGGCTTAAAAATCGGTTTCTTAACCTTCTTCTCAGCCTGTGTAACTTCCATGTGTAAATAACTCAGAACACCTAGGGAGGGCACCTGTCTACGCACGTGAGGAGGGCACCTGTCAGCGGTATAGTTTGCACCTGTAATAAACCAGCACTTAGAGCTCAAGGTGATGACAGTTCCTCGGGTGCTATGATCTCACATGCAACAAAGGACTGTACTGGCAGGTGCTCTTATCAACAAAGACGTGGCTTTTTACGTTAAACGTACGTAATCGGAACAGTCCGTTACGAGGAACGTCCAGTATAACAAGTACTGTTCTCCTACAATGTCTCTCATGTGTCTAAAATTTACGATGCATGGTTCCCTCATTAGCCTGGTGACCTATAAACATGCAGATCACGCTGCCAACCACCCTCATTATCTAGCAGTGACATTAACACAGCCTGTAGTCCAATGAATAATGGATTAGGAACACTGCTAAATACCCGTACTTATGCAGTAAATAACAAAGCCTATTCCACGTAAAAAGTGCGAAATCATGTTGATTCCGTCGTTTGCATACACTATCAGCATTACTTGAGAGTGGAGGATGAATAGAAATAGAGCACTCCTGTTTATTGCCTGTTCGCACATCCCTTGCTGCTGCAGCGAGCTTTATTTATCACATTCTTTTATCAGACGACACCTGCATATGAAATATTGGAGCCATTGAGGCAGCGACGACGGGAACAGCTCGCCATAAAGCGCTCTTTGTTGCTTCCAGACATAAAGCTGACGGCGGAGACGGGGAATGTGCACGGGGGGCTGTTTCATGTGCATGTAACGGACATAGTGCCGTGCATTCACATAGGAGTTCCCCGTAGAACGGGGTCCTGGACGTCAGAAGATTCTATCTGTATCTGTATGTTAATCTGCAGGACTTTATCAGCATATGTGCAGATGGGGGGCCACGTGGTGTTGGTACATGGACCTCCAGAGGCAGGCTAGGTAACCCATTGAGCCTCGGGTGGTGGTGGTGGAAGGATCACACTAGCTATTGATTTCAAACTAGGTGAGTCCTTTTACGTGCAGAGGGATGACTGTTCTCTACACGGGGCACGCCTTTTAACGAGGCTTCCGAGGCTTCGGAACCTCAGCTTAACAGATTAACTGTATAGGAAAGACGTCAGTGAAAATTCATGCCTTTGATAGATAAGCCTTATATATCGATCACTTTACCGAGACAGTGGGCAATAATGGCTATAAATAGCTCGGCAGGACCCCAGCTGCCGGCCGGTTTATGAGCCCCCGGGCTGTGACCTGAATAATGTATGGCGCCAAATTGCTGCAACACCGGCGGCGCAGGTGCCCGCGCAGGTGCCCGTGTGATGGATGCCAACAGATTGAATTATCGCCCAAATGTCTGATACCCCGAGTCCCCACTAGACTGGTACTTGGTCGGAGTTCCCACTAGACGGGTTTGATGCAGTACCAGTCTACAGTGTGCTACCCCATTCTCAAATCTCAGCAAAAATCCAGGGCCGTTCTCATAAATTTTCTAACCATTCTCATTTCACAATTTCACAGTTTCACAATTTCTCACAATTCTCTAAGGAAATTGACCCCCATACTCATTTCTCATAAAAACCATTATCACATCTCAAAATAGGTATATTCCCCCTCTATGCTGCTACCATTGTCTCATATTTTCAGTATTTGCAGCATGCTACTTTCACACAACACGCCCCCGTAATAACATCAGTGGCATGGCAGTGATGTAGGCCCAGTACGCGATTTATAGAGCTATTGTTCCTGTGATTAACCTCAGTAGAAAAACTACTCAGACCCAGAAAGAGGGTTGTTCCCCCGGCAGCCGCGCAGCTGGGCCTACTTCCCGCTAATTGAGCTTTACGATGATCTAACATCCGCTTCCGGGGGCCAGAACGAGGTTACCCACAAATCTTATACTGCTGTGTATGTCCAGAATATAGGCGATGGCAGCACAGTGACGGCGGCAGTGTTATGAATAATGCATGCTCATATATGGATGAATTACGTAACATGAAATATGCTGAGTGAGAAATGAACGGATGCTTTCACTTTCAGTGATGTCAGCTTGTTCATGTATCTGTAGTTACCCCACTGATTGTTCTTAGCTAAATACAAGTTTCCTCGCGTGGTTATTTATGCTGTGCCATAACATTAGGCTACACCTCATCTCGCTCACACTAATACAGTGTGCCTCACTACTTATGGTGATCAGAGGCCATTATGCGGGGCCATTCTGTCTCTCACTCTGGCAATAACGGCCGAATGGGGCACATTGCCACGAAATGTGTGAGCGTCCAGGGTACTGCTCCGGTTCACACTCAACATCAATATTGGCTTTCTATATCTTTAGAGGAGATACTGGTTGCTACGAAAATACATGCCTACTTATCTTTACATACACGCACACTTTTAGTATACGTATTAATGGAAGCTTGGTGCTTAATGCCAATCATCAAGAGACAGCATTTCCAGGCAACAGGCTACTGCGTCTACAAATGACACTTTCATTTGAACCTGCCCATATACGGACACGTATGCGCTGTTTGTGATTTTGAACTTGTCAACTACGTTTGGCCACCAGGTTGGTGTGTCTACAAGTGACCGTTTGAACCAAGCTGAATTTGAACATGGCATTGACAACATTTTCCTACTACCCAGAAACAGAGAACATGACGAATTACAATTGGACTCCCTATTTCATACTAATGATGCACATCTCAGCATGAACCCACGTGTATACTTTTAGCACCATGATTTCCACCCGCCCTGTTCCCTCTCAGCCTATCTTCTCACACCTCCGCGCGCCATAATAGCAGAGTAATTGCAATTACCCCACCAGTCCCCCATTGTGGCAGCGCGCTAAACGTAGCAATTACTCTAGTGGCTGAGCGCGCCATTACTGACCACAATGACCACAGATTATGTATGAGCTCACACCCACCAAGGTTAATGCAGGCCCGCCCACTGGGACAAACCCGGTAGTAATGCAACAATAGGCATAGTTTATTGACGCCCACGTTCTGTTGTTTCCAAACCATCGCTGTATTTACGTGAACCAGTCATCTTCATTCACAGATTGCTTGATATGTTTTTGAACAATCTTACATGATTTTTTCAGGCAGTAGGTCGCATTTTATGTATACATAAAATGCGACCTACTGCTACGTACATATTACATAGAATAATGATAATGCAGATCTTCTATGATAATTTCAGTACAGCAAATAAAGTTTTTGCAAAGTTAGTTCTAAACAACTGTTTACTATCAAATTGTATACGGTTATAGATTGAAAACATATCAAGACAACCCAGACAGTCAAATGAAATGCCCTTTAATTTATGAAGTGATGCTTTAATGTAACTCTCAATAATCTAAGTATATAATGTGTTGTGTACAGTACCTTATAGAGCTGTAAATAAAGCAGTGTGTACGTTGATACGTGTCTGTTGGTACGCTGTACGTGTGTGTGACGTCACCGCCTGGGGGCAGCAGGTGCCCGATGCTCATAATGACTCCATGGTGCTTCCCAGCGCCCGACCAGAGAGCTCTCACAGAGGGGAAGTATACTAGCAACTAATACAAACTAGAACAGAAGCTACGGACCGACCACACCACGGGGGACTTGTTGCATCCATAAAATATCACACTGTACCAGAACTGAGGTAGGGCAAGGTTGTGGAACAGAAACCCCCCAGGACCACCCCGGCTAGGGCCTTCTGACCACCCTGTCAATTGGTCGGTAGCACTTGAAAAGTGAACTAGCAAACGTGTCAACTCCCACCCTCCTTCTCCGTTTTGTCAGAGGAAGCACCCAGCCTTGTGTGTAAGGGTTTACAGGGTGATCAAGAGTCCACATAAACTGGCGTCCAATCTGTCCCAACATACACGTATAATCCCACAGCCGGGGACTTGCACGTGAACTGTCCACGTGGCATCACAGAGTTCCCGCCTCAGTGGACGTTATTGTATCATTCTTTTGCTCCAGAATTGGCTTGAGAACCGGCGTTGCACTACAAGTGTACATGGCTAGATGTCAGCCGGACTGCTTTTAATCTAGTTTCAAGATGCACGGATTCAAATTATTGGTGCATTCTTTTAAGCCAGTTTATTTGCAAACAGTGTTTGTAATTGTTTAAAAAAGACTGATAAATACAAAACCAGGTTTGTTGTGTAACATGACCTATTTCACCAGCATCCGTTCTTGTGGCGCATCAGACTCGCCGTGATACGCCACAAGAACTCACCCGATAAAACAGTACATGTTACAAACTCACCCGGTTTTGTTTATTTGGAGGACAAGTGCGATACGTTCCAATCGACAGAGTGGTCATTGGGGATGAATCATTTTCCCGGATGAATACTTATTACGTTAATTGGTTACGTTCTTCGTCTAAACGTCAACGTAGCAACAGTACGTCAGACGTATGTAAAGACATTACAGTCATGTCACGTGAGAGAGACGCCGCCACTACATTATACGGCGCCCGGATTACTGGATTAGGGGCTGTGATACAATCAGCGCCGCGTCTGGGGAGGGAGCCGCCGCCTGCAGCTAAATACACAGCCGCTGTTGCCATGGAAACTGTCACTTTCTTCTTGCATTCTTTGAGCGTTGGCGGGCTTCTTTTTGTGAGCATATATAGAAGCGGGCGGGAATTCTGTTGGCTGCGTTTTTTATGATAAAGGGAGCCCACGGTATGACGGAATGACTGGGCCTGTCCGCCACAAGGTGACGGATCGGACACCACGCATAATCTGGCGGCCCCGTCCACGGGACACAGCCCAGGCCTCCCCCCGGGACCCGCGGCCCAATCTCGCAGTCAATAGCCGCAGCCATTTACATGCGGGTGACAGACTCCCGCGGGACGGCGGCGCAGATGATATTTTATGGATGGCGGTAGTTAGGGACGACGATACCAAAACGAGGACGTTATGACTAATATGTAAGAGACAACAACACAGCCCGGCAAACAGCTAGCGCTCGCGGAACGTTGGAAAGATCTACGACACAGTAAGTTCATTGACATTGTCCGTATACTACTGGGTGAATTGAGAAGAGTTGAAGTCCAAAAGGGTGGCAAGACGAATATGACAATGAGTCGCTGGTGGGAGCTGAGTCTGAACGTAGAACGTCTATATAGAAACGTCCTCACGTAGAAACGTATACACGTAGAACGTTTGCAGAACGCGAGCTGTTTGCTGGGAACTTTAGCCTATTTTTACGATGCTGTGAACCGAGGAACAGCGGATTCAGTTACCATTGTTTTGAACAGAAGAAGAACCACCCAAATAATTTAGCCCCTGCCATCATCACCATTCCTTTCCCCACCCCCCCCGATTGCTTTCTCCACCACTAGAATATCAAATGCAATTTGAATTTCAATTCAAAAGAAGAAGAAATAGTAGCACTAGTGACCCAGCCAGTGGGTTTGAGCGACTGAAGCCTGTTAAAGTTCTATCTTTGTTTCAATGATAGTGACCCAGGCTCTACTACTCCTCATTACCCATGCTGCCGGCCCCTCCCCCCCCCCCCCCCCCCCCCCCACCATCACACGTGCCTGCCCCTGCCGGTCTTATGCGAATAGAACCTATTAAAATTGCCCGTGATAATGGGCACGGGAATGGCGAGCGTCAACACGCCGACAATAGCGCACATCCCCCGATCAACTTGCCCCACAGCCCGACGGGCACCTCGTCCCCGTAGCCCACCGTGGTCATGGTGATGATGGCCCACCAGAAGGCGTCGGGTATACTGGACATCTGCGAGTCCGCGTTGCCGACCTCGGCGTAGTAGATGGCGCTGGAGAAGACCAACAGGCAGACGACGAGGGCGACGAGGAAGAGGCCGAGGCCCTCGAGCGACGCCTTGAAAGTCAATATGAGCACCTGCAGGCCGACCGAGTGCTTGGTGAGCTTGAAGACGCGCACCAGGCGGATGACGCGCAGGAAGGCGAGCGACGCCGACGACTTGGCACTGGCGCAGCTCATGGTGGAAATGACATTGAAGAAGGTCACGTAATATGGGACGATGGCCGTCACGTCCACGATGTTTTTGAAGTCCTTCCAGAAGGCGAGCTTGGAGGGGCAGACGGCGAAGCGCACCATCACCTCGATGGTGAACCACGCCGTGCAGATCGTCTCGATGATGAAGAACGGGTCGAGGAAGTTGGGCGCCTCGTCCTTGACGCAGTGCGACATGTTGAAGCGCGGGAGCGTCTCCACGCAGAACAGCACGATCGACGTGACTGTCATGATGACGGAGATGACGGCTATGATGAAGGCGAGCACCGACGTCTCGGGGTACTCGAACAGCATCCAGATGCGCTTCATGCACGCGTTGTCCGGCAGCACGACCGACTCGTGCACGTAGCCCTCCTGGCGCTTGTACTCGTCCACCACCTCTTTCTCCAGTTCGTAGAAGTCAAGCTCCTCGAGGAAGATGTCGTCGGGGACGTTGTGCGGCCGCTTCAGACGGCCGCCGTACTGCAAGACATGGAAGAGGAAACAGGGTTATAGTATGTGATACAATATCGTGGTCATAGTACTTAGTACAACATCATCTAATACTACAAGCGGGAGAGGACACGTTACAATAGTAACTATACGAATGCAGTGTTTATGGTACTGTATTTCAATTTATATCACTATATTAAAAGGTTACCTAATAAAGCAGTGTTGATATTACTATACAGTATTATATCACTGTAATACAATATTACAAGGTCGCCTAATACAGCAGTGTTGATAGTACTGTATTTCAAGGTGACCTAATAATGCATTGTTGCTATTACTGTCTTTATACAAGGATATCTAATACTGCTGTGTTGATAGTCACCTCTTACAAGGTTACTTGATAATACAGTCTTGATATTGCTATATTACAATATTACCTAATAAAGCATTATTATGTTACAGGATTTCAATAATACCTAGATCTAATAATGCTGTAATAATATTACTATGCTACACTATTATCCAACAACATTAGGTTAAAGTTGCAAAACCTGTCTTGAGCTATGGGAATATATACCATATTATATCTATATAATGTTATTACAGTATCGCTTAAGCTAATAATATTTGCCTCTGGTTGAGAAACCTGTCTTCAGTTATGAAATTGTAGTGGAAGGAATGTGCTTGCTAAGAGAGAATTGAATAATGTACGCTGTACTTCAGTAAATGATGGCAAGGAAATAGGTTATTGTATTGAGCAACAAAGAGATTGTATACGATATTGCCACAACATGCAGCTTTGACATAATGGATTTGAGACACAACTTTTAACTTAGTACAGTCTCTACTAATTGTGTAAAGAATGGCCATGTGTATTGCTTTGATTATATTCTACCTGTGACCATAACTGTAATACATGTGATTGGCTAAAACAATACAAACTATAATCCTGCAATGTTTTAGTGATTTGGAACAAATAAAGTCCTCTAATTGGCTGAAGAAGATTTGAACTTTCTTTCCTACTCATATGCAGTGTTAAAGCACTTATAAAAACACTCTCTACTGAGACCTTACCAAACCATACAAAAGCCATATAAAAACTATAAAGAAAACTATACAAAAAGCTCTGTGTGGCCTGGAAGTGTCTTACATTTGGAGCATTATAAAAGATGTCTTTTGAGACTTCACCAAACTATATGAAGCTCTATATGTGGCCTGGCTAAACGTACCAACTAAATACCCGGCAATGTATAGTGATTTGGAACAAACAAAGCCCTCTAATTGACTGAAGATGAGTTGAGCTTTCTTTTGAACTAATCATATGCAGACACTTATGAAAGATTCACAACTGAGACTTTACCAAACTCTATAAAAAAACTCTTTCTAACCTGGAAGTAGGAGAAGACGGCCTCGAACGTGGGCCGGTGCCTGTCGATGAAGAACTCGTCGCGGCTGCGGTCGTAGAAGCGCTGCCTTTTCCTCGGGTCTCCGAGCAAGCGTGTCTGGGTGCCGGTTGAGCAGAGCGACGCGCGTCTCGAAGTGCTGGCCGCTCACGTTGATGCGGATTTGCTTTCGCAGCATATGCAGACGCTTATGCAAAGATTCTCTGATGACCCTATAAAAAAACCCTCGCTTAGTCCGCTTAGTCCGGCCGCTGAACGCGGGCCGGCGGCTGTCGATGAAGAACTCGCTGGGGTCCGTGAACCGCGTGGTGGGTCGCAGGAGGGCCGGTGAGTAGAGGAGCGTGGTCGCTGTGGTGATGGAGCCCGTGGTGTGGGGGGTTGAGCAAGCAGTGGGCGGCGTCGGCGGCGTGAGGTTGTCCGGCTGGGGTGGAGACACCCCGTGTTGAGCAGTGGGTGGTGTGAGCGGGGGGGGGGGCGGTGGCGCGGGGGTGGAACACGCGGTGGTTGACGTGGTTGCTGTTGATGTGGTTGAGCGCGGGGCTCGTGTACGCCAGCAGGTGCGTCTCTTCCGCTGCCGGCGCCGCACCCGCGAACTCCGGCGGCTCGTGGAAACCCGACTCCCGCTCTGATGGGTGCCGCTTGGTGGTCGTTCCCCGCGACGACGACATCACGTCGGCCGAGCCAGCGCGCCACGCCGGCACGCTCCGGCGGTCGCCACCGGCAGGATCCAGGGCGACGGACAGCTGGCTAATCCTTAATCCATGCTGGAACAGCCGGCGGCCGCACTAATCCATGACAGCGACAACGGACTGAAATACAGCGGGTTGGGAGGTGGTCACCGACAGCAGCTCAACACCCAACAGGCCAGGGGAATCATACAGCAATGCAATTGCAGATCCAGGTTATTAGAAAAGGTGGGGGCACTTCAGAGATTTCATGGGTTTCGTTTGAGCGGTCGATGGCGGACGTGTAAAAAACCCTATAAAAATGAAGTATTTCGGTGGGAATCTGCCTATATCAATGTGTCCATGACTTTATGCAACGGCCTATATGTGATGCTCTACCTCCCCCTTCCATCAAGATCGCATTTCCACAAGGGTGGCAAGTTTTAACCATCTAATAACTGACACAATCTCTGTGACCCTCAAGACATTGATCTCCTGAACAAGTGGGGTTTCGGCTGAGTTAACGTCTGTACTCAGAGGGATCTACTCATTATTTGGATGCCCCCCTCTGAGTGGCCGCCGATATTAGGGGTGAATAGGCAGTAGATTCTATTAGCGGCAAATGAGCGGGCTGCTGTCATCAAGACGGGGTGCTGCCGGGGTGGATGGACAGAGGAGGCGAAAGTGAGGTGACAGATGAAGAGTAGAGGATGAAGACAGTACTACTACTAGGTAGAATAATATTACGGGCGTAGAAAAGGGAAGAGAAAAGGGAGGGGGTTGGATGAAGATGAAGAGGACAAGAGGTAGAAAAAGGAAAGGAAGAAACAAAGGTAGAAAAAAGGATGAAGAAAATGAGGTGAGCGATAAAGAGCAGAGGATGAAGAAAGTACTAGGTAGAATAATATTACGGGGGTTGAAAAGGGGAGGTAGGGGCTCTAATGGGGATGAAGAGCACAAGAGGTAGAAGAAGAAAGGGAAGAAAGAAGGGTATAGGAAAAGGAAGAAGAAAAGAAGTGTAGATAGAGGAGATACTGCTTGGACAGAGGAGGCGAGTGTGAGGCCGGAGGTGACAGATAAACAGCACAGGATTAACACAGTTCTTGGTAGGATGATATTAGAGGCGTAGAAATAGGAGGGAGGGAGGGGCTCAAATGAGGATGACGAGGACAAGAGGTAGAAGAAGAAAAAGGAAGAAAACAAAAAGGTAAAATAAGGAAGAAGAAAAGAAGTGTCGAGACGCAGTAAAGTAGGAAGACAAGGATAAAGCATAGAAAACGAAAGGCTGAATAAACAAAAAAGAAGGGAGGCTCATGTGAAGATGACGAGGGGAAGACATATAAGAAGAAAAGAAAGAAAATAAGCAGAAAATAGGAAGAAGAAAATGTTGTGGGTAGAGGAGACAAGGTGAAATAGGAAGACAAGGATAAAGCATAGAAAACGGAAGGTGAATAAACAGGGCAGTAAAGAAAAGGACAACAAGAGGAAGATAAATGGGACAGACCAGGCAGAAAAATATCAAGCTGAATGTAAAGTGATAGGCAGAAGTAAGGAGCAAAGGTGTAAAAAGAAACGGCTCAGATGTGGATGAGAAGGGAGAGGAGAGGTAGAAGACTTGAACGGAGAAAGGGAAGAAGTTTTGTTTGTAATATGGTTAGACAGCCCAAATCTGAGGCTAGTAAGTGCATGGCTGCAGGGCTGTGTAGGGTATTGGACTGCTGGCATGGGGTGAGAGACGAGCATCTAATTCTAAGCCTGAAAAGATGTATTTGCGTGTACACGGAACTTTGGAGATGCTGTCATGATCTGGAGGGTGTTGGAGCTGTCATGGATCTGGAGGGTGCTGGAGCTGTCATGGATCTGGGGGATGTTGGAGCTGTCATGATCTGAAGGGTGTTGGAGCGGTCATGGATTTAGAGGGCCGCCGTCTCACCTGATACCACGCGACTGCCGCCCGCAGCCCGCGGGCACAAACACTAATCCGGTTATGGATCTTGATCCAGATTGCGGAGCATCATGCAAATGTGTATACTGTATCCTAACAGCTGCTGATGATATATCACTAGGTATTGTGTATCCCGTATGTGCACTATTTTAAGACTGCTTCGTTCTGCTGTATTCCGTGTTTCTGCTATTTACCCTGTTTCACTGTCTATTGTAATATGCACTTCTATTTTGTACAATTCTCCATAAGCTACTGCATGTTGAAATCATAATGCACTGTTCTATCTTTGAAATGAGCTACAAAAAAGAACAGACAAAGGTAAAGCAATTTTCTAAAGAACTGTAGAAGAGACTAACTAAGCAATTGTGCCCTCCACAGGGACCTACTCAGCCGTGTACACAAGCAGACTGATTAGCCACTGCACTAGACACAAGTCCCCAAACAACAATATTTCATTTGCACTCTTTCATTCTGTGCCATCTTTTCTGTGACTATGATGAGATGAGATACTCAATATCAACACTCTATGAGCTCATCCCAGCATAGATGTGACATTTCCATCTTCTATAAACGTGTGCACTCTTCTTGATTACAAAATTACACAGATGGGTATCCTTTTTTGTTGGGGAGGTGAGAAACACTGCTTATCCTGTGTATCACTCTTCTGTCTGACAACTACAGCTGTGACAGACCCACAGAACCTTACCTAGCTGCGCTATTACACAATCTCACCCATATTTACTAGCATAGCTTTTCCTTTGACAGCAGTAAATCTACTTGGGATTCATGAGAATGAGCAGAAAATTGAGAGACTGAGACTGTATCACAACATCACTGACTGCACAATATGGTAACTCCACGTGAGAAAAGCTGAGATCCGTGCGAGAGAGAAGCACACTATGTCAATCCGTGAGAGAGGAGCTGAGAATGCCTCACTGTCACTGCTGCACGAGGTCGCCGCCTCATGCTGTCACTGGCGACGGGCGACTCAGTGAGCTGCGGCTGTTGTTGTTGTTGTTGCTGCTGCTGTTGTTGTTGTTGTTGTTGCTGCTGTTGCTGTTGTTGTTGTTGTTGTTGCTGCTGCTGCTGCTGTTGTTGTTGTTGTTGCTGTTGCTGTTGTTGTTGTTGTTGCTGCTGCTGCTGCTGTTGTTGTTGTTGTTGCTGCTGCTGCTGTTGTTGCTGCTGTTTGTTGCTGCTGCCGCAAATGTATCTGTTGCTGCTGCTGTTGCAATTGAATCTGCTGCTGTTGTTGTGTTTGTCGTCGTCGTTGTTGTTTTGTTGTTGTTTTTGTTGCTACTGCTTCTGCTGCTGCTGCTGCTGCTGCCGCCGCCGCTGTTGCTCCTGCTGTTCCTGCTGCTGCTGCTGCTACTACTGCTGTCTTCCTGTCTTCCTGCCGCCAGTTTCCCCCTCAGACGTGCTTCCTGTCGACAGAGACACTACGAGCAGGAAGGCAGGGACAACGGCAGCAATATGTCACATCAGAAGGACGAGTACGGGAGGTCCTTGCTGTGTGAGCGTCACAAGGTCGTCCATTGTGGGTGTGTCTTTGTTTCTTCTCATTACACGAGGCTCGCTGGCTGAGATGACGGAAGCTCATCACGTGTGAATATTGTATGTTTTAATACAGCGGGGCCTTGGGGCACGCCATGCTTTGGGGGGTCAGGTGCATGATTCAATCGCCCCCGGCTGTGAATAACTTATACACCAATAGCCTATGTCCTTGAAGTGCGGGGATGGGAAGACGGTGCGTCCGCACGCACACGCGCTGTCCGCACGCACACGGTGCTTTGATGTGCGTGTGCTAATGAACGCCCTGTGTCTCGGGGGCCAGCGCCAGCCAGAGTCATGTCACCTGAAAATACATCATAAATCGTAATATTTGATTTTACTTCAGACTAGCATTAGGAGGGTTTTACCACAGACCTATCACGCTGGCATCAGATGTGAATAGAGTAAATGTAAGAAGCTCAAATGTCGACAATCTTTCATACCCTCTACGTGACCACAATATTGAAAGAAATCATCTTTCAGACACCTGTCATTGAGTTGCTCACTATACTGGCCCATCTGGGATTGACCTAATGAATCGTCAATGGTGTCAAAAAGCCAGGAAAAGCAGAATCGTCAATGTGAGCGTCTGACATTTGCCTAATTACTAGTACTTTCCTATGACTATGACTCTGAATGTTTACCATCGTGCACTGTTACAAAGAAAAAGGAATTGCCTCTACAGACATTTATAAAGTTTAATTATTCAAAGGTCATAACACCTATCTAGAGCATTTGTCTAGTCCTTTCTTATTGTGTGCTAAAGTGAAAGCAGTCTTCTACGATAAAAAGCACATAAAGTTGATTCTTGTGAGGTCTTAAAGCCTGGAGCACCTGTTTAGAGAACCTGTCAAAATAAAGCTTTTGCCGGATGGGAAGTGACGTGATATGCGTCATATCTTTATCTTTGAGGACGTTTCTCTAGAATAATGAAAGTAAGCAAACTCGTGAAATCTGCACAATTTATCCTGCTCTAAGTCTCTTTTGAATACAATATGAATACAGGGAATTCAGCACGGGATACTAATCATAATAAATTTACTTGTCAAACAGTTTAGATATGGAGCTATTTTAGTATTTTGTCTTGTTTGTCATACTGTGTTTTGTCTGTTTTTTTTTTTACTATTTTACATTTGTACATTTTATACTATGATTATACATCCTCTACATGCATATTATCGAAATACATGTAAACTGTATTAGTATTGTATTAGTATAACTAGTATTAGTTGTCTCTGGCCATCAATTTCAGACGAGTTTTATTTGACGGAAACATACGAGTTCACCCAAGAGGCTCGTCTTTATAGTTTTTACGTTCATAATGTTGCAGGTTAATCATCTAATCAAGCTTGACAGCATCTGGGCTCAGCTGGCAATTGAAAATGTCCACATATGCAGATAAACACTATCACCAGATTTTCTCCAACACTGAGGACTGCAGGACTCGTTGGCACAGGTCCCAGTGGATGCCAGCGGGAGGGTTTATTCAGGGCTGTTATTGCAATATATAACGCAGCAGCAGCGTCAACTGTGCAGCTAGGATGATGAGTGTGTTGCTGAATGGGGACTGTGAGGAGAATGTGGGTGTATTCCATATCCCAGCCACCGAGGTGACAGAGGATTCTGTAGACTTCCATGTGGATCGTCATTGGCGGTTGTGGGGGCTTCATACGTTAAATAAAAGAGACATTTGGTTGTAGGGCATGGGAGGATGTGTGTGGGATGTATACTACTATGGTTTGCAAACACTTTGTCTGTAAATCATAATACATTACAAACACCACCCATGTTTTAGAGTAATGGTGAACTGTTTTATTTGTTGCCAGTGTCCTTGTACCCGCAGAGTGAGTGACGTCATTGACTGAGTGGATTAACCCTGCTGCCGCCAAGACGCCAGCTCAACCACTCGCCACAGCGTCAAACACTCCTAAGCACAAGCTCAAACCCTCCACACAGCGTCTTGTGGGCACCGTGCAAACTGAAACTTGTACTCCAGGGCTCCGTCCAAGTGAGCGGATTCAAACTGAAACTAGGCGGCGGCGGAAACAGGGCCTAATACGCATGCGCGGCGGAAGCAGGTGCCCGCCGCCGGCAGAGGATGCCGGGAAGAGACAAAAAACAGTCTCGTCTGCCACAGTCGCTAGGTCGTTTTATGATAGATGTGGTACATAAGGTACGGCGGTGTTTTTTTTTTACAGTAATCACGTTTGGGAAAATTGAATTTCCACTCTCATAAACTCACTGGTGTTGCACGTTTTGCGGTCGTGCAGTTTTAGCGGGAAAGTAAAAGCTAAACACTTTAGCAGTGATGTTGTTAGCCTTCCATCTGATAACAGCCGCGGCCGGGAGATGAAAGCCCGCGTCAGGACGATTCTCGCCGGCCGGGCGCATTGACGCAGGGGATGTGGCGGGGTGAACACGACCCATGGCTGCGGGGGCGGCTACACTGTCTGCGGCCTCTTGGCCGAGTGGATAGGGAGTTGGACTCGCGAACAGAATGTTTTGGGATTGATTCCCGGTCGGGTCTGGTGGTGGATGTTGAGCAAACTCATCCCTAAACATTGCTTTTTAGTACCATCATGTTAAATAGGTACGGGCGAGTGTTTGTTAGCCTTTGGTTGCTGAGCAAGTCTACGATGCGCAGCATGATGATACATCATATATCCCATCTACATCCATAGGGGGACCGGGACGCCTCGCATGACCCAATTAGGCGTCAATAATGCACGGCCACTCGGCTGATTGGGCCACAAAAACACAGCCTCGCCGCCGCCGCCGCCTGGACACCAGCATAACAGGGAACCGGTTATTTGTCCATCTCTCCTCAGACCAGCCAAGTCAGTACCTCTACCTCTCTTTAGGTGACTACACCAACAGATCTGTTCTCAGGGTCTCACTCATACTTGGCACCCCCTCCTCCCATTAGACCACATTAACCCAAATCTACCGGAAATATACACGAACACATCTGTGGGTACGTAAATGGGTTAGAATGGCCAGTTTCTTATGCATTTCTTTAGAATAACTAGTCTATTTTCTATTGTTTTACTAACAATTGTTTTGTTCTCTATTTTATAGGTGGGGAGGAAAAATAAATGAATTCCAACTTGTAAAAGTTCTGTGTCATTTCTTTATTCTATTTTGATATCAGGACCTTTTACCACACCATTCTCCTGTCACCAAGCCAATCATATGGTCACGGTTTTTCTCTGTTTTGTTACAAACATTTGGCCTGCTGAATCATTATCAGTAACCTACACTTTTACACCATGATAATAGACCCAAGTAACTTTAGTTTGGGAATGAAATATCAGTAGAAATACGCCGCTTTCGTGTACAATTATTAAAATATGCGATACAAGGAATGAACACAACAATATCCACCATATGATTCAATACTTTATATATGACGTCATCTTCAGGCTGTTATGTAAAAGAAGCCCCATCCCCCAATGTGTATACCTACGATTACACAATCCTGACACTACCACAGATATTCACATGAATAACCCACCTTCAGAATAATGACCGCAACTAAAGACCAAGTCTTTTTACAAAATGTGGGTCAGTGTCGCGTGTCCTAACTATTGAGCTAGCCCTCCCACACGTTTAGAGGCATCGCAGTGTCAGACTTGGAGACAGACAGTCCCTTAATCTCGCGGGACCCCTGCTTGGCGGGACCAATGTGGCCAGTTGGCGGTGCCACTGGAAGGGGTGTCTGTACCTTGGCCAACAGTTCCTAATCCGTCACTTGAAATAAGATCACTGTGCCCAGACCACTTAAATCAATAGAACCTTTCTTTTGAGGGAACTGAATGAATCCGTTCTCACCAGAGTAATTTGGTGAGACACCAGAGCAGTAAGTGATGAGTGTAGAGAGGATTATTTGAGTCTTGCATCTACACATTGAGAAGTGATTATAACATTGACAAAGTGTTGACTGCTTTGTGCCGTGGTAACATCTGCTCTAAAACACACCTATTTGTGTTCAATTTTCATGCCACATTGATTTTTACCAGTTTCATTTTTTCCTGCACATGAACGTTGCATAATTAACTCGAATCGTCTCTCAGTTCTCTCTAAACCATAGCAAATTGATAACACTGTATCGACATAGTGGTAGACAATCATCGACTTGACTATATGTCAATTGGCCCTGTCCGGACTTGAACCCATGACCTGGTGGCTGAAAGATTGTCTTCAGCTATGTCAATATAGTGTAAGTATGTGTTTGCTATAGATAGGTGAAAAACAGGAATAGAATTGAACAGACAAGAAATCCAGCGTGTTTGAGAAACTCATAATATTGCACTTGGGAAACACTCAATTAGATTGTGTACTTAACCTTTCAGATCCCATGTTGCGAGTTACAAAAGAGAATAACAAACACATGACGCCGCCACCACGCTGTCAGCATATGTGTTGTAAACAAGGAGACCATATTATATTAGGGTATCATTGGCAGTAAACAGCAGCTGTTCACACCAAACCCTCGTGCACCTGATCTGATATATCATGCAAATACGCACTGCAGTATATGGAGATTTGACACATGAAATATTGGTGGCAACAACAGCGCATATTGATACAGGAGTAACCCAGTTATATACGTCCAGTATAATTCATTTCACGGTGTGAGCTAAAATCCCCATTCATCTCTCTCTGTGACTGGAATTCCTCCACAGTTCATCACAGATCCCAGTGTGACAAGAGCTCCGAATATGCATCTTCTCCATGATGAATAATACATGGGCTGTTTACAGTCACCTATAAATGTGACCATCACTAACGGGTATTTAGTGTAAGTGTGACCAATTTGTAAGCGGCTAACATCTAGGTTCTGTATCCCACCGTTTTAGGCAAGTATGTCATATACGAATGTTCGACCAGTTTCGTTTGATTATGAACCAATTATGGACTGATGGAGAATTTTTATACTTTCATTCATGTATTCCTGAGAATAGAGCTGGCTCCATGGATGATTGCCACTTGCTATAGCACTATTATCATAGCACCATTATTGTCCCAATCTAAACCACTCCCAACTGAACCAGTTTGCGCTATTTCCATCCATTGCAGTCCCACGTCAATTGTGACCAGAAATATTCCACATATATTTATAGTCGCTCCAATCCATTTAAATTCTGACAGTTTTAGATGGGGCATTATTCCCAACACTGAGCATTAATGGCACCAATTCATCAAACAAACCTCAAAAATCTCCAATTTCACTCTCCATGCATTATTCGTGTGAACATTGCATCTTTTTGGAGTCCCACTCAATATTTCAAGTTCCCGGTTGAAATGTAATTCATGAAGCTGCACCATTTGTACTTGGTGCAGTTCTTAGTTCTTTACACATCTTCTCCATGATGAATAATACATGGGCTGTTTACAGTCACCTATAAATGTGACCATCACTAACGGGTATTTAGTGTAAGTGCGGCCGTAAGCGGCTAACATCTAGGTTCTGGGTCTCACATCTTTAGGCAATTATGTCATATACGAATGTTTCAACCGCTATGAGTGAATATGAACAAATTATGATTCATTTTTTCAAATTATGAGTGATTATGGACTAATGGAGACTATTTAAGTTTCTTATTTCCATTCATGTATTCTTGTAATCACTGCGCGGGGGAAGAGAGAATGGAAAAGCAATTGTCCTGTCTGCTCGCCGCTCGTGTCAGCAGACGCGACATTTTCTTGTATTTAGTTGTGTGACATTATCTAAGTTGTACTAGATAATTGCAAAAGACGACCATACGTTTGTTTTGAAGGACCTGTGTTGGAGGGTTAAATGGGGCCTTCATTCAATTTAAGAGTGAAAAGATTCTGTTTTAGAGAATTCCTGTTGATTGCTGTTAAAGATGGACAGGTGAAGATGAAATATCAATTGTTGAATTATCATACAAATAAAGAACATATGGTTGAATTATCAATGCCCAACTTTGGATTAGCTAGCTCTTCTACAAACACTTACAACTTTTTATTTAAGAGAAACAAATCAGATAGTTTCACTGACACTTAACAATTAAGTAATTGAAAAGCATTGCAAAAAAATAGCAATCATTTTCCGTGAATTCATCTTCTATGACATCAGCATGAGCAGCGCTGTCAACTTTCAGCTTTTATGAGACACAATGAGACACAGAGTAGAACCGTGACGTCACCTGACAGTCACGTGGCCTCAGTCACGTGCTGTTATTACATCCCCAGCCCAAATACACGGGATCCAGGGGACTTATCAAACAGACCGCGATCCATCAAACCCGGCGTGCGGCGCATGTTCGCTTCCTACTTACAACTTACACAGAGAGCTAATTTTAAGCCTCCTAGACGGGCCACAAGTGATTCCTGTGAGAGGAGAATTGTTGTGTTGGGCGTAGTAAGGCTGTATTATGCACATTCCTTGTGTCTGGAGACGACAGAAAGAGGCTGCATTACGTGCATTCCTCGCCCGTCCCATCAGTAGGTGTGAGGACCGTGGAGATAAAATGCGAGTCGCGCTTTCTGCCAATGACAGGCTGACGTCCGCGGCGCCTTGTTACGTCTAATTGTCATCAATAAACCGCCGCGGCGTAGTAATCCACATAAAATAGTCCCCTCCACTCAGCACAACAATGCAGCGCAATTTCTCATACGAGCGGCAAAGAAGTGCCCATTATTAGTCTCACACAGTCTCTCCCCTCCGCCCGTGAGTCTCCCCTGCATGATAAGCTACTTTGGACATTGTGTGCGCCGAGTGACAGCTTTACGGCCGCCGCGCTGCCATTTCATGCCATTTACACATGCACCTAGTAGAGCATTGCTATAAATCGTTGTGTCTAGTGGTACAAAATCTGCACAGATCCTTTTATACAAAGCACTAGGTAAAGTTCTATTGGAATGCTGTAGATGTTTAGAGCATTTATTTCCAAGTGCAAAACACTATTAGCTACAACTTGTGGTTTAGCAGAAATCGTTGATGTTATATTATTCACATGTAGCGACAGAAGAAAAAACAGCAGCAACAGAAGAAGCAGCAGCAGCAACAACAACAGCAGCAGCAGCAGCAGCAGCAGCAGCAGTCGCAGCAGCAGCATCAGCAACAACGGCTGCAGGAGCAGCAACAGCAGCAGCAGCAGCAGCAGCAGCAACAACAAAAAAACAAAAACAACAACATCAGCAACAACATAAGCAACAGCAGCATCAGCAGCAGCAGCAGCAGCAGCAGCAGCAGCAGCAGCAGCAGCAAAAGGAGACCACAGTCAGAATTAGCATAATGGACAGAATGACACATGTATTGTCCAGCAGTGAGGGGAGAAACTGGTGCAATTGGCGGTGCTCAGACTGAGGTTCACTAGAGCTGCACGGGAGCGATCACATGCTGGGGAATACATGTGGTAGTATACCATTTCTCTAGGGTGAACTGAATGAATCTGTTCTCACCAGAGCAGTATGTCGTGAGTGTAGAGCATTATTATACTCCTACACTGCACATTGAGAAGTGATTATAACATTGACAAAGTGGTGACTGCTTTTTGCCGTGGTAACATCTGCTGTACACCTTTTAGAGTTAACATTTTATGCCATATTGATTTTTTACAAGTTTAGTTTTTCCGCACATGAACTTTGCGTACTTAACTCGAATCTTATCTCTCAGTTCTCAACCACGCTCCTATCAATGTATTGTTGGGGTGGAAGACAATCTTTCATGTAACTATAGAATGTGGCCCTAATGGGATTCAAACTCAAACGCTCTGATTGTCTTCAGCTATCTTATGTCAATTAACTGGCAGAAAGGTGGTTGCAATAGATAACTGAAATAGAGGAATATAAGTGAAATGCCAAGCTTGGGACACTCATATTTGATTGTGGCCACTTTAAGTTGCATCAACCATATTGTGACTTACTAAACAGAATAACAATAAACACATGTGTACAGGGAACAAGGATACTATTGTATCTGTGGCCATAAATATCAGGTGGTCACAATAAACCCTCATAAACTTCACATTTCTAATAGATCATGTACATACACACTGCAGTATATGGGAATTTGACGTATGAAATATTGGTGGCAACACCAGGAAATATCGATACAGGAGTAACCCAGTTATGCGTCCAGTATAATTCTTTTCACGTGTGCACTGAATCCCCATCTGTGTTTCACTGTGACTGAAATTCTTATGCACCAAATTTTATCACAGATCCCAATATGACAAGTGCTCCGAACACCATCATCACCATGCAGTTACCTACAGCTAGCACAGTCACCTATAAGTGAAAGGAGAACAAAAAAGGTGTCAGTGCCACAACATGCAGTTTGGTTACTTACATTAAGCAGAGTGTCTAAGTCAGCCGAACTGATGCTGTACAAAGATGGCTGATGGCAGGTTCGTGTGACCACTTCCATTGAGGATGATGACGCAATGTCAAGTTTCCCCGGTAAGCTTTTCATTCATGGACTTCAATTGCAAGTGTCAAGCGGTGGCATACTTTCAAAAGGCACAGTAAGAGCATACTAATTCATGACCATGTTTGAAGTAGATGTAGAAGCAGCAACAGAAGACGCAGCACTAGAAGCAGAAGCCTCCGCTGAAGCTAAAGCCTCAGCACGACTAACAGCAGCAGCAAGAAGCAGTAATAGCAGCAAAACAGAAACTAACATCAGCAAAAACAAGAACAGCAAAAACAGCAGTAGCAGCAGCAGCAGCAGCAGCAGCAACAACAACAACAACAACAACCAGCCCACTGGTAGCATGAGTAGTGCCCGCACCCCGTGACCCGCGGCAGTAAGTCAGCTTCCCCCCCCCCGCCTTCCCCTGATCACCCCGTCTCTCTCAGCACGTTCTACTGGAGTCTCCAGATTCTACTGGTGAGATTTTATCACACTTCAATACACAATGTTTTCAGCCAGGAAATGTCCGCGCCGTGCCATCATTACGGGAGTGGTCGTACTTGGTGGAGACGTACTGAGGATGGCACTCACTAAAGGTGGCAGTAAGCACAATCATTCAAATAGAATTATCTATGTGTTTTTCCCAAGTTTGTCCGTGTAGCCTTTTAACAGTCCGCTGCTTGGGATGGTGGTATCATTCTGGTCTCACAACCTTGGGGTCGTGAGTTTGAGTCCCGTCAGAGCCACTTGATATAGTCAAATGGAAGATGTGTTTTCCGCTATGTCAATATAGTGGGTAGGAGCTTGCTTGCCATAGAAGAGAGAGATAGAGAGAGAAGAATATAATCAAGCAGAATTATCTTAGAGATTTTCTACTTGATGGGGAAAAGAATGATCCCAGACTGGAATGTGCGGTGTATGGCCCTCTGTGCTGCAGCATGAGGTTCCATGTCCCTGTAGCAGTCCTGTCCTGTCCTGGCGTCACCTCGCCCGCTAAATCCCACATTCACCGCATGATTCAATAACGAGTAACCAGGTTTCCTCTGCCGCGTATCATAATCATGCGACAGACATTCCCATTATCATATCCACATCACTGGAGGATTGGGTGTGGAACCAGATTATCTGCACCATCCCAACACAGCTGTACGCATCATGCCACTATTAGCTATGGAGCACCAGAGGCGAGACTGTTTGAGATACGAGGCACAATGTACAGGAGGAGACTGTTGTCATTTTATGTAATCAATTCATAGAAAAGAATGTATGATGTCATCGTGTGCAATTATAGTGATGATTCTATTCTGCGGCCCCCCGGGATCTGCTTATGTACGTCATCAGCAGCCACACCAGGCCGCCGCTGTGCTAATGTCCGGTGGTCAAGTGCAAAGTGCAAAAACGTGTACACTGGAGTGGGTTCCACAGTGTATTGTATATTGACAGCACTCATCCTTTGCTACTGTCATTAAGACATGGCCTGCCCTACCACTGCCACATGCACGCTCGCCACATGATCGGTTCTGTACGCCGCTAGGATATTGTGTCTGATTGACGAAGTGAGTGCGCCTTTCCGCTATGTAATGAACTCATAACCCACTAATTGCCGCGGTAACGGCAGACGTATTGTCTGGCGTTGACGACTTGCCATTGTCAGAGCCGTATTTTCACAGCAAGTACATTAGGGACTCATCCTCTTTGTGCTTCTACTGTTTTGTTAATCAACACAATATGTACCATTGTGGCTGTTGTTTCACACGGGAGTCACTTTATCACCGAGCATGTGTTAGTTTTTCAAACTTCTCTCTCACACACATCTCTTCAGCAAGCATATTTCTACCATGATAGGGATAGCTGAAGACAGGGTTTACAACCTTAAGCTTCCATTTTCATGAACATCAACATCAACATAAAAAGGAGACTAGTTTATTAGGGTATCATTGGTCGTAAACAGCAGCTGTTCACAACCCTCGTGCACCTGATCTGATATATCATGCAAATACGCACTGCAGTATATGGATATTTGACACATGAAATATTGGTGGCAACAACAGCGCATATTGATACTGGAGTAACCCAGTTATATAAGTCCAGTATAATTCATTTCATGGAGTGCACTAAAATCCCCATCCGTCTCTGAATGTGACTGGAATTCCTCCACAGTTCATCACAGAGCCCAGTGTGACAAGGGCTCCGAATACACATCTACTGCATGATGAATAATACATGGCTTGTTTACAGTCACCTATAAATGTGACCATCACTAACGGGTATTTAGTGTAAGTGTGGCCAATTTGTACGGGGCCAACATCAGAGTGCTGGATCCCACCGCTTTAGTATGTCAAATGCGAATGTCCGTTTGATTATGAACCAATTATGGACTAATGGAGACTATTCAAATTTCTTATTTTCATGCATGTATTCCTGAGAATAGAACTGGCTCCATGGATGATTGCCACTTGCTATAGCACTATTATCATAGCACCATTATTGTCCCAATCTAAAAACCAGAACCAGTTCGTCCCCTGCGCTATTTTCACCAATTGCAGTCCCACGACATTGCGACCAGAAATACACCACATATATTTATAGTCGCTCCAATCCATTTACACTGTGACAGTTTGAGATGGGGCATTATTCCCAACACTGAGCATTAATGGCACCAATTCATCAAACAAAACTCAAAGCTCCAATTTCACCCTCCATGCATTATTCGTGAACATTGCATCTTTTGGAGTCCCACTCAATATTACAAGTTCCCGGTTGAAATGTAATTCATGAAGCTGCACCATTTGTACTTGGTGCAGTTCTTGTTCTTTACAATGTTTCTCCATGATGGAATACATGGCTCATGAAGTCACCATTTCACTAATTGTATTTGTGTGGTGTGTAACATTTAGGTTCTGTGTTAGCAGAAATGTCATATACGAATGTTTTTTGTGAACAAATTTGATTCATTTTTAACACTGAATGATTATGAAAATGGAGACTATTTAAGTTTCTTACCATCATGTATTCTTGGCAAAAAGAGAGACCAGAGAAGCAATTGTCATGCTCGTGTCAGCAGATGGACATGAAACATTTCTTGTCTTTGGGGTTACTAAAGTTTACTAGACCCATTAATATTTTCATGAAGCTAAAGATGGGGGCTGTTACATTTTAGAGCTAAAGATTCTAGTTGTATGTCTAGTGATTAAGAAGATAGAATTATCAATTGTTGAATTATCCTATAAAGAACTGATGGGTGTAACCATACAATGTCCAAATTGGATTAGCTAGCTCTTCTACAGATAGTACAACATTTTAGTTAGGGGAAACAACTCAGAAAGTTTCACTGACATTATGTAATTGAAAAGCATTGCCAAACAATTGCAAGCATTTCGTAAGATTGATGTTGAGATATCCGTAAATTCATCTTCTATGACGTCAGCATGAGCAGCGCTGTCAACTTTCAGCTTTTATGAGACACAATGAGACACAGTAGAACCGTGACGTCACCTGACAGTCACGTGGCTCAGTCACGTGACTGTTATTACATCTCCAGCCCCACGCGGCATCCAGGGGACTTATCAAACGGACCGCGATCCATCAAACTTGCCGTGCGGCGCATGTTCGCTTCCCACTTACAACTTACACAGAGAGCTAATTTTAGGCCTCCCAGACGGCCACAAGTGATTCAGGAGAGGAGAATGTTGTGTTGGGCGTAGTAAAGGCTGCATTATGTGCATTGTGTTGGAGACAAGAGAAAAGTACGAGGCTGCATTATACCCATTCCTCGCCTGTCCCATCAGTAGGTGTGAGGACCGTGGAGATAAAATGCGAGTGGGCTAAAAATTTCCCCTAAAAAAAAGGTTTTT
>CM032663.1:55226248-55240833 GCA_019095985.1 Streblospio benedicti
CCTTGGTCAGGCGGTCAGGAAGCAGCAACCATTGGATGACAGACAGATGCAGGATCCGCCGACCAGATTCACATTGGAAACAGTCAATATGGTCATTAGCAGCATCCTTGTCACACTATATCTTTCTCAACTCCCTGGGTAGCATACAGCATATTACAACCGTAGCACAGTGTTCAACTCTTTAAGGATGACTTTTCTCAACACACACCACCAGACCGCCAAACAAGAATCAAACTCGCAACTTTCAAGTCCAACTCCTATACATTCGCCCACCAAAACACACACGATGTGACACTGCTTATCGTTTTGAATGGTGAGTTGATGTGGCTGGGTACATCTCGAGGTTCTCCCGTACAGCGCAGTGTGATCAGTTTGCTCAGTCGTTCCGGCTGTCACTGCCTGATCACAAACATCACAATAGCCCGCTAACAAAGGGGCCTGCCAGGGAAAATACACTTTCAGGGCCACAATTATGATGTATGGATACGGCGCTGGAGGAATAATACTAGTACAAATTTAGTTGAGTAGTTGCGTCAGACTGTATTGGATAGTGTGTGTGTGTGTGTGTTGATGGTGCCATTCACGGATTTGAAGCAAATCGCATGTTTACTGATGTTTCCAGAGTTTGATTCAATGTGTAATGTGAGAGTGTTGAAATTGAACTGAATGTTTTCATTGGAGTTTTTATTGTTCGTTTTGTGAAAATGAACCCGTATAGTTCGTAATAGACACATGTAATTAAAGGAAACAAAAATTGCTTCAGGCCTCTTGTGGACGGTAAGCAGGTAATAGCAGTGGTACTTGTACATATATTATGTTTTCTTTACATTTCTTGAACACTCAAAATAGCTCATAATGAAAATTTTTAATGTGTGCCATAACAGACTTTGTATTTGGTTTATTATTTCACCATGTCAATACTCTCGAAAATGCTAGCAGGTAAAATGATTATACATTCATAATCGTTTTGGTAAATGTTCTTATGGATACACACTAAACGTTGTGATGATACTCCAGCTGACTTAAAATTACTAAGTGAACAATCCACTTTTAGAATTCATACAAAAGAAACGCTGTTTTTTTTTACCAATTGAAGAGTGTGGAAGAAAATTAATCTATTTACTATTAGATCTATAATATGTTGTTTAATCTGTTGTTTAACTAATTCATGGTATTATTGTTTTTATGAGGATGTGCCGGTAGTCATGTGATACATTTATAGGACCACAATGGAAATAAGCACTACTTTGCGTAAGCATTCATGTGTCACCCGAGGAACATCACGTGACAGTGAAGATAAGTGTGATATTGTGTGTATTAAATATCATTTTCTATGTATATTTTTGATTGTACATGTTTATAAATCCTTACTAAATCTTATCTTGTAACCTTGGTATATTATGTAATTCTGAATGCTGCCGGCAAGTTAGTAGGATCAAGTAATTTTAAAGGATCGGGTTTCCTTGTGCTTACCCAATAAACACAGACATTTGAATTTATATCTGTATTTTTATTTTTGTGCGAATATTCTTCACTGTGGACTTGTAAACGAACAAATATAATATTGGACCAATTATTCAGCTGGAATAAAAAATATGTTGGGTCATTAAGAAATTATAACAAATATGATTATGAATAATGTCATGTAACAAGAATGCATCTAATGGCACAAAAACGCATTTGGCACCGCTATGTTTTGATACTGTAGAACTATCAAATATGTTTTTGAATGCGTCACATTTGAAATTGGACCATACCAAACTTGTTCATGATTTTTTTTACTACTGGTTAGATTTTTTTTTATGATTATTCGTATTATGTTTTGGTTTGATTTGAACAGGAGTGTAACTTGAAAACTTTTACATTAAAACATCTTAACTCAAAGTTTGACCTTTATTTAGATATTTTATGACAGAATATAAACATTAGCAAAAGACGAGCTTGGATCGATCTACGGGTTTATGATATACCTGAACTGCTTTTGCTGATGCCATGAGCATTAATAACAAGTTCATGCTGCATGTTGGATGCCAAAGTACAGCTATAATCTACACTCTCACCAAGAAACCATCAACAGATCAAATTGAATATCCAACATTTATCATCCCGTCTACATGTGCAACGAACGTCATACATTTTAGAGTACAATATTCAGAGAATATTGAAATAATTACTAACAAAACCTCTATCAATACCATCAATGTACTTGGACTTGTTTACATGTCTTCATACTATAAATAGCATGGAAAGAAAGCCTTAGAACAAAAATCCTACCAACACCAGAGTTATACACAACAGGGTATCAATGTTAACACATTACAACAATCACAAGCTATTTGCTATAAATGACAACGATAATTAATCTAACTTTACAAGTATTCATATCATGAAATGTTGCAAATTGGTAACAATTTAAAATTTCAGATTATAAGATAAATTAAAACCTATCACAATCCAACAAGTTCTTGTTCATTTACAGACGCATATACCATACTTAAAAGTATCCTTATTTGGTGAACAGCAGTTGGTCTCATATTATTGTTCTTTTATTTCTTTTTAGTGCTAGTACTTGTCAAAATAAAATAAAACAATTAAATCAAAATTTAGATGTATTTGGCATATATTTTGATATATTTGTTTTATTTTATTTTGACAAGTACTAGCACTAAAAAGAAATAAGAGAACAATAATATGCATACACCACAGCCATGTCCCTATTGCACCGTGCCAGGCTCCAGTTCCCTGTCGTGTAGAGCGGAGACGCGGATCAGGACTCGCCCCTGCTCGGTGGCGAGCCAGCGCCGGTTCATGTGGCGGAAGTAGCGCGCGAGGAGCCAGCGGCAGCGGCGCTCCACCTGCCAGGCCACGGTGGAGCGCTGCATGGTGAGGGAGGCGCGGTGGTACCGCAGCAGCGCCGACACCGACCCCGCCATGATCGCGATGAAGAAGTTCACCAGCATGATGCCCACGGTGAACGTGAACAAGGCGTGGTTCACGTACATGAAGGTCGGACGGTGGAGCCGCAAGTCTGCGATGCTCACCATGTTCAGCATCATGGTGAACACGGAGTAGAAGGTGCGCACCATGCCGTTGAAGTCTGCAATGCAGCCCTCGTCAGTGTTGACGTTGATGAACTTGTAGAAGGACTGGCAGAACGGGATGAGGAGCAGCGCGAGGATCACTAGGAAGTTGACCAGCTGCTGGGTCATCTGTACGATACACATGATGAACGTGCCGATGGACGGCAGAAGCTGAATGAAGTAGAACAAGGACGCCATGCCCATCAGTGGAGAAATGACCCTGACAAAGTCGACCAACAGTGGCAGGCGAATGACGGTCACAGAGCCAATGGCACCGACAAGAGTCGTAAAGGAAAACAGAGCATGGACATATCGATAGAAGTGCACCTGACATAGGAGATTCTTCCTGCCTCTCACAGAATTCCATATCGGCCACTGCTTACGTGAAAACATCATGGCAGTTTCAATGACATCAACGATAACTGTGATAGAGCTGACAATCATCAAGAATGTGATAATGGTAGACCTCGCGTAAAGGCTTAGAAAAATAGAGTCCTGTGGAAAGCAAGCTGATGCATTTGTCGTGTTATACTCAGACATGTCCAGCTCGAAGCCCAAGTAACCGACGTAAAATACAAATCTAAAAGCCATCCAGAGAAGAATGAGCGGTAAAGCCACCAGGAACTTATGCTGCTGCCATTTCTGGATCAACTCGGACTCTGCGAATTGGGCAAAGGACGCGACTTCTACGCGCTTGGCATCCATGTATGTAAGCAGCATCAGCGGTGACCTGTCCGCACGGCAGCCTTTACCACCGAGAGACTCGTAATCGGTGACGTCGTAGCTCTTCAGCCAAGTGACGCCTTTGAGCTCGCGCCTGTGCAGATAGACACCGGGCGTCTCCATCATCTGTAGCATGAGGCCGCACAAGCCGTGCTAGGCCGCATACTCTACAGGCCTCAGACCAGCGCCATTCTCAGCATGCAGCAGCTGCTTCATCGTCTCCACAGACAGCTTCTTGGTGAGCATCTGCAGTGTGCTCACCGCATGCTCCTCCAGGTCCGGCCGGAACTCCAGCAGGACGGACAGGGCGTGCAGGACGTTGTTACCGTGGCAGTCAGCTCCGAGCAGGGGGTCGAGTTCTCCGCCGCCCAGGAGAAAGGCGACCACGCGGTGGGCGCGGACGGCCACCGCCATGGCCAGGGGAAGGCTGACGCGGTACTTGGTGTCAGGCTGAGCGCTATCGCTGGAGGACTTGTGGATGTCAGCATCGGTGTCGTCGTATTTGAAGTGTCCCTTATAAAGAGCTGCTTTCTTCTCACTGGAATTAAAGGAATGTTCATTTTTAGATGATATAGTTTGTGTATTTGGTGCATTCCTGGTCTGTTTTTATCATTTTTACACACTCAAAAACTCTGACATCAACAGGTATAAATGAACCTTCACTGTAAAGTACATAGTGTAAGAAAGAGAGCATTTTTCTGTTGATTTCATACGTTAATACAAATGCCAAAGTTACTTTTACGCATCAGCTTTCATTGCATTCTATTCATTTATACAATCTCCAACATACTTAATATTTCTTTCACTATTTGTAAAACCACTGACCTGGACATCTGCTTCAGAACGCCTCTCAGCGTCTCCACATCATCATTGACAAGAACATGGAGAAACTCCTGGTAGTCCCGTGTGAGCAAATGGTCATCATCACAACAACAATTACTGTTACGTCCTGGAGTTGCTAATACGTTTATTTTGGTCTTCATGTCTTCAGACTGAGCTCACTCCAAACGAATCAACAGATTTGCACGAGAGGTAAAAGATGGCAACAGTAAAATGAGTACATGTTAATATAGATCATTTGGGAGGGACAAATATAACTAGAATTAGGATGTATACATGACTAATGGCTCGGACATGAATGGATACGGGTAAAACTGTATGCACGTTAAGCTAGGGTCAAACGGTCCTGAATATCGAAACCGAATCAGCGGCAGTATTGTAGCCGTTGTTTATTTGCATGTTATATTGTCACAGACGTCTTTTGAAACGTAGACTGAACTGGTTGCGTTTGTATTTCTGATCTCTGAGCACAGAGTGCGCCTCATGTGGTCCTCAGTAGCTCAGTCGTTAGAGCGCACGACTTGAAAACAGGAATTGCCTGCGTCGCAAGTTCGCGGCCCGGTCATGGCAGACACAGTGTCGCCAAAACCGATACGTTGTGCGTCTGCCACTGAGTTGCTGATTTCCACACAGCACGTCGCCACCGTACAGTGTTACTACTAGACGGTGGCGACGCCAAGCGGAGGTTCGGAAGCCTCGTTAAAAGGCGTGTTCCGTTTAGAGCAGAGCCACACCTCTGCACGTAAAAGAACTCACCTAGTTTGAAAACTACAGCTAGTGTGATCCCCCCCCCCCCCCTGAGGCTCAGTTGGCTACCTAGCCTGCCTCTGGAGAGGTACATGTACAAACACCACGTCGCCTCCCATTCACGCGTTGCCTCATAAGAGACTGGCTTACTTGTGAATTACATATCCTGATCCAGATCCAGATCATGTGAGAATGAACGGTCTTGACTGTGAGACTGGGGCGTTATTAATCTGTGAACAGAACAAACACAGCCAATGACATCTTGCTGGGAGAGAAAGGCGCAGTGACGTTTGCATAACTAATGGACACGCACATTACAATAGCAGCTACAGCGACCTTCACAACTCCGGCGTGTATTTGTCTGAGTCCCATTATATATATGCTGCCAGTTTCTCATGTGACTGACGGGAAGGGGGACTTCCCTTGATATCGACGGAATGCCCCCACCCAACCTGAAAGTTTTCGGTGCTCAATTCCATAGCTAACTTTCACAAAAAATAGGCCTTTCATAGCTGCTGTACAGTGAAGTGAAAAAGTAGGGGCATTCATTGCTAGGAGAGTGAAAAAATTGGGTCATTCGGGAAGCATTTGACCGATATATGAAAAGCCCCCACCCCTGGTATTTAGTACCGCGTGCACCGCTTTTCTTTATATCTATGCATATGGAGAACCTATCTACTGCTATGTCTTTTCACGGAATAATTTGTGGTCAAAACGTCCTAAGCGGCACTATGTTGATACCGTGAACTCTGACCGCCGGTTTACAATCGTTTACACGTGACGGAATGTGGCAGTTTGACGATGACGGTGACATGTGGGTAATTATTACAACGTGGGTCAGTATCTATATATTGTTTGCTTCGACAATTGACAACGCACCACCCCAAATCTTTCGTTTATACGAGTTGAATCATTTATTTCAGACTGAACATTAGTCATATTGATATATACATTTAGCTATCACCCACTTATAGATGGGGTGGGTGGGGTTTGCTGTTTTTCAATCTTGTGTCAGGCAAGCGCTCTCTTAGCATTTGACTTTCACACGGAAATCAAAATGTAAAAAGCTGGAGATTTCAATATAGATACTTGACTAGATTCTTGCTTAGATTCCATATCTGAAGAGTCTGTTTGTCCCCTTTCAGCGTTTTACAAGTGGTGTCTGAAAGCTTCTTAAGAATAATTTAAACAAACACCTATCTGGACAGTCTCTCTTTCCCCTGTTTGCATTCTGTATCTACTTTTAGCAAACATTTAGAAAGACCGCGTGATCACGGTCATTGCTATCAACACTAAATGATCTCTACCAGGACTCACGTGTACAGTGAAACTTATCCGCAAATACCACACATGACAGAAACAGTCAAGTGATTAAACAACCACATTGTTAATAAGCATGTTTTAACTAAGAAAGGTAAAATGGACTCATTCCACCTCCACCATGCTAACACACCCCCATAATGCATTGGCTTCATTCTTGTTATCATTCATGCATTTGGAAATTCACCCAATTCCAAATGTCCTGAGAGAGTCATGGATTGAATAGGCAGATCCAGGGGGGGGAGGGGGCGCCTTCGCTTTCCTCACCAAAATACTTCATTTTCATAGGTTTTTTTACATGTCCGCCATCGGTTGCGCGTACGCAATCATAAAATCTCTTAAGTGCGCCCCCACCCTTTTCCAAAAACCTGGATCTGCCATTAAACTGGATCAGTGAAGGAGAAAGCGACTCTGAGAATGTGACTCAAATGTGACTGGATGAAAGGCGAGGACGCTGTGGGTGATCATGTGGCACGTTCCTGTAACGCTTCCATGTGATATCCAAGGAACATCATGATCCGTGATTATATGTGATGTTATATTATATCTTTCTTTTTATATTTTTATTGTACATGTTTTCCTGAATAAAACTTGTATATTCTAATCTGATGAAGCCATTTTGTCGGGTGTTTGACAACAGCTTTTTTAACAATATGGTGAAGTGAAGTGCAGTGAAGTCAGGTGCATTGTGACCACAATCAGAGGGTGTATGATTTGTTGCCAACCCAACCCTATATGGTATTGTTGTCTTTTTACCCCCCTTGTTAAAATAAAAATCAGTTAATTTATGGAAATTGTAGGGTTAAGTAGTGAGTGTATAGTGGTTGTTGAGAGTTGAGACGAAAAAATGAATAAATGAAGATGAATGTAGACCGTAGAACTGAATTGTATGATTGTGATAAACTAAATGATAAATAATGGGGGTAATAAGGGGATAATTATATAAGGGCAGAGTTATTGTATTCATGGAAATTTTGCTTCATTTTGTCAGTTGTTGGAGTTTTTATTTGAAAAATTGAGACTTTAGTCTCGAAAACAGTTTAATAAAATCATTTAAAAACTTTTAAAAACTTACATTTTGATTTTTTTATTATAACGTTGCAGAAAAGAACATAAAAGTTCATAAAAACAATTTATATTCTCTGTAGTTCCCTGGATACTTAAGTAACAAAACTAAAAAAAATGAATATTGTGATTCTTGATAATATTCATAACAGTAAGCAGTAGTGTGGGGGCGGGGTGGGTGGGGACTTTTTTAAGGGAAAATTATATCTTTGAAATCCTGGGCAGTTTTATATGAACAATTGGTTCTGAAAATAGCTGCGAATGCTGCTAAGAGTACAAAGAATTTCAAAATTTTCCGAACCCCCCCGAACCCCATTTATCAGCATCTCGTTGCTTAACCCCTCACCAGCCCTCACCAAAACCCTCGATCTCTCCCTGGTAAGCTCATGGAGGTGAAGCAATATTTGAGGTTACATGGGGTTCGTGGCTTCCCATAGGCAGATCCAGCTAGGCACTTCGATACTTTTTTTCCCTCGAAAGGGTTTTTCAATTTCATGTCTACCATCCATCGATCACATGAATTCTCTTAAGTGCGCAACCCCCTTTACCAAAACCCTCGATCTGCCATTGCCCCCAGGGGGCGCCTCCTGGACCTGTCCTTGTACGTGGCAGACGTGACGGACATGACCCTGTTGCTTTGAAACCATCTGATAACAGTGTTTGTTTAACCCCTTTGCATACAGCCATTAGTAGGTCACAGCATGCTTTGATAACACTAGTAGGCTCAGTACAAAAGGTTCAGTAAACAAGCCTATCAGCGGGAATGTTAATGTCCTTGATGTGGTTAATAAATAATCTGCAGATGACATTCGTAATCGCTTTCAACATGGCTATCATCTCAGTGTGCGTGTACTGTACAAGGATCTGTTTTCCTCGGCGTTTACAATGTACCGACTTATACAGCTGAAGATGCTGATACGGGCAAAAATAATAACAAAAACACACAAAACACTCAAAAGCAACAAACAAACTGGGGAGGACGAAGGCGGTGGGTTGCAGTTGTGTGCCCCTTCATTTTCATGCGGTTTTGGCATATCCACCATTAATCACGCGTACAAACCCCAATGAAATTCCTCAAGTGCTGCCCCAATCCCCCTCCCTTGTGGGTGGGTAAGTAAAGAAACACTTTTTTCCTAAAACAATTGTCCCTTCCAGCCAGAGTTTCCACATTTGCCGTATCTGTCAGCTTGCGGTCCACAAGCCCAGTCCCCTTTATGAAAAATCCTGGATCTGCCACTCTATCTGCTGAGGTTTCACTGTTGTATCTGTGGCTGAGGACTCAATCCTGGTGCTCACTTCACAATCTAGGGGTCGCCACCGACGGACACGGCGCTAGGATCTGATAGAATCCCCGAGGTTCGGAAGCCTCGTTAAAAGGCGTGTCCCGTGTAGAGGACAGTCATCCCTCTGCACGTAAAATAACTCACCTAGTTTGAAAACTATAGCTAGTGTGATCCCTCCATACACCCAAAGGCTCAGTTGGTTACCTAACCTGACAAACAAACAAGGATCACATATATAAGTACGCTTCCATGTGCTCTCCTAGGAACATTAGTTCCTGAAGAATGTCAATCAATCAAGCAAGCAATCCCTCGGTCACGCCCCCACTATTCCGACAGCCTTGTTCTGTTAGTTACATTTACTATCAGTTTTTTAGGGCAAACTAGGGGTGGGGGGGGGGCGCACCCCCTCCATGCATCCCAAACAGAGAATTCGGCTGCATTGACGGGCTAAAGCCACACACTAACAGTGAAAGTTTGCATATTTGTAAAACTAGAAATGTTTGCGCACAATTTAATTTGCGAATTTTGTGAGTAGGTGCAAAAACGCTAACTTAAATTGTTGAAGCAAACATTAATAGCCTATGTAAAGTAGGTTCAAGATGGACCAAAATCGCAAAATTAAATAGTCACAGAATAATTTACAGATATGAAAATCGCAATATTTAATATACGAAATAATCTAGTTTTACAGTAAATATTTTAATTTTCAGCTGTAGCATTTCATCAATTTAATGATCATGTTTTTTCTTCAATGTCCATTTCCTTGAATTCTTGAACGCAATTTCTCATCATTTGTCAGTGATTAGAACCGAATTGAATTGATAAACGCTGACAGAAGCAAACACAACTTTTTGTAAGTTATTGTTTTTTTCACATCCATGTACACTAGACCTTGGTCTTCAAACTAGGTTATGGTGACAATATGACGTCATATAGTAAAACACTGTGTGGACGTTTTATATTTATCATTCACTGATAATCATCTTATCCATAAAACTTATTCTCTTACACAAAGAATTATTGTGTTATGATAATTTAAGTCCATTCACTCCCGCTGCAATAATATTGACATAAATTTGTTATTTTGTTCAATTTACAAAAACATTAGTAGGCCCATACGTTAATTTAAATATCCTGATTAAAGGATTGCAATTGTATAAATAAAGGTGGATCCTTAAGAAAGTATTAGACCTTTGACCTGTATGCTTATTTTAAGAAACTATCAACTGCAATTACATATAGCATCAATGAATAATGTGTAACGTTGACCACCATTCAAACATTTGATACTTTTATTTGTTTCAGAAAAAGCAGTAGCACTTCAGAGGTGCGGGTTAATTGGGAAAGCTGGCTCAAGCACACCAATTACCAGTGTAATCTTATGCTTTTATGGTCTACAATTTACCTTATAATAGAGAATACCTCTGCTGTAAAGCAACAACTGTAGTTGTACGGACAATAAAACAATCCTGGGAAGTTTGTAATTCTAACCCACCAATCCACTGAAAAATAAACGAAACCAGCAGCCATAGAATCCCTGCTTTTCTAGCATTTAGTTGCTAAATCAGTAAATTGACTGTTATTGCAGGGCTGAAGAAAGTCCAACATAAGTTTTGTAAAAATGTCCAGCAGCCACCAATGAATTCGCGACAAAGAACCTTCAAGTGATACTAATGTTATAGCATATATAGAACACGGATTATCCCATCATTATCGAATCATTGTCCAATGGCCATTATCAATGCACAAACATTACTTCAAGTGACTAACCGCAAATTATCACAAGATAAACATTTACTTACAAACATAAACACTTAACAGTGATGTTTTAACCACGTGACCGTAATGAGATGCTATTTTTAGAGTAACCGTGCAAATAACAGAATTGCACATTGAGCAAACAAGAAATCGAGTGTTTTCGTGGATTAGTTAATTTTTTTTAAAAGTATTTTTCACCCAATAATAAGTTACATTGTCAGTTTAAGTGGCTATGTTTTCTAGAACTTTCAGGTCACTTCTAATGATAATATATCAGTTAATAAGTCTAGATATCAGATAACTTTACGAGATTGCACCTACCGGATGCATACATTTGAATGGATTTGAATGTTTTCAGTTTTTGATTGACAATACTTGATGTTAAAACCTGATCGATGCTGAATGCACATATTGTGATGTCGTTTGCAAATATGTTCAACTTAACAGTTAGAATAAATATTACAATGACTTGTGGAGAACTAACAGCACTTTCGAGGGTTACATTTTTGGGTTACTAGAACATTTCATGTTTTGTAAACCCAAAGTTCTTTTGTTGAAAAACGGTGATAAAGGTATAAATAAAACATACTATGATATACTTACATGGAGTGTATTATTTTCTACTTTATTTCTGCAGTTCAGTGACATGTGTACACAATATCGACGTCTCCAATATGATACAGCTTAAAACCAAATGGTTATTCTAAAAGAAAGCCATCATAAAACATTATGTAATTAATTACATGTGGGACATGCTGTCATAAACGCACAACCTCCCTTTTTCTTTTTTCTTTTAATGTTCTGGTTTGATCTTTTGTCTTACTTGGTGGTGGGGGGGGGGGATGTATCTTTGAAAGTTTTTACGTAAGATATTGATAGTCATATTTTTTAAAAAGAACGGGTGAAAAGTCTCATACATGGCTACTTTCTATCCCTGCCAATCAACTGAACATCAAACATTACATATTGAATTATTCATTGTACATACTTTATACTCAAAACATAAAATCTAAATAAAACATCGGAAGGGACAAGTGTGATCCATGTGGAGAGTGATTGGAAGACACGAACCATCAAAAGGTGGTGCACATCTGAAAGAGACGAGGGGCCACCAAATGTAAAATATACATCTGAACAGGTTTATGGTCTCAATGCCACTCATGCCGTTTTCTAGCGACTTTACATCTACACCACGTCAGTGGCATCATTTTCACACTATATATCCTTCCTTCTCAACTCCCTGGGAAGTATACAACACTGGCTGCATACGGCATTGCAGCTATTTGCGCACGCTTATCACCGACCTGTACCTATTTAACGTGAAGTACCACGGAGCAGTGTGACATGTTAGAGGTAAGTTTGCCCAACACTTACCATCAGACCGACCGGGAATCGAACCCAGACGACCTTCTGGTCACGAGTCCAACTCCCTATCCATTCGGCCACGGAAGACACAGTGGTTTTTATGCACAGGTTTATTTTTGAATCATTAGGTTCACGTGGTCATTCTGGTGATGCCAACAGCTAGTTGGTGAAACTGTTAATGTGTAAGCAAATAAAGTGGAAGTGCATTGATGAAATATGTTTATAAATGTTATTTGTGTTTAACATTAGCCACTTTAGCCAAGTTTAGGTTCAAATGTATCCCACACCAGTCGGATGGAAATCAGTCAACTTTTCTTCTGCGCTCTTTATAATATTGGACCATAGCACACAGTACTTTACGTTCTTCCCAAGTGTCGCCTGGAAAACTAGCCAATCAGAGCAAGGGTCTCGCTAATTTGGAGATACATTCCAGTTGTCAATATCATAGGCAATTACATCAATGGATTTGATCTTCATTTGAAAGTGGCTTTGAAAGTGTTTTTTTTTAATTATTAGAATGAAAGTGCTCTTTTATGAAAAAGCTCCGAATGAAGATTGAAATGACAGAAACTATAGGCTAATAGCTGTTTGTAGCCTTTTCATTCTTTCATTATCAATTTTCTAAAAAGCTCATGACTATGTTCCATACTTCACATCTATTGATGCAGTTGCCTTCAGTCAATATCACTCAATGCGTTTTGTACACGTGTAGTTTGTTCTAATTGGGACGGTGTCAAGGGCTTTTTTGAGCAAGTTTTAAGCAATAATGTGACAAAACAAAGAGTTATTGTTTAGGCCATCCAGTGCACAGGGATTACAGCATCCCTGCAAAGGTTAAAGTAGTGTTTAATATTGCTTCTCGCTGGATTAGGATAGATAATCCCCTTAGTCACACTCACCTTGCTCGTGCTCATTTCTTATAAGCCACTGTAGGGATTAGGGACCCAGTACGCTGTAGTACTGGATGACTTGAGCTATTAGAGCTCACTTCTTCTCTAGACACTGGTCGGGCAGTTTAGGGACCATTCAGTATTTGTGACAGGGTGGGGTAAAGGCTTTTCCAAAATTGGTGTCTTCGGGGGCCCCCCTCGGTGGCTAGGTCCCCTGAGACAAAAAATTGACGCCCCCACCCCACGCTCGTGGGTGTTTGGTGCTCTATTGTCGCTTAACTAAAATCCTATTTGATGGATAATCCATAATATAAAAAACACAATTTTAGCAAAGAATCTCAGCAACAAATAGGGGTAGACATCACAGATATCACAGAAACGTGTAGGATTCGTGTCTAACATTACAGTATGAGAAAACCTTGTAACCAGACTGACTGACCTATTTCATTGGCACACCCCACATTTTTTTATGAATGACACGGGCGTGCCATGGCTGTGGAGTATGCATTTCCACGTGGTGCAACCAATCAGATGGCAGGGATTTGTCACTGGTGACAGACAAATGACCTCGGCAATATCAATGATAGCCTACTTCACGGGGCTAAATTATAGTTTTGGTAATTTATTTTGATAGAATGATGTAAAAATGTTATAATATAATGAATATCTATATATTTTTTAATCATGCGTTTTTTTCAAAAATGAGCAGGGAATGGTCACTAGTGACAGAAGAAGCACTTTTTTCAAGACAAAGACAGACGAACCATTATTTTAAAAAAAGAGTATAGAGATGCTGTTTTGATAGAATGATTAAATACCTGGTTCCATATAATGAAATCTCTATTAATTTTTATCGTTAAAAATAGTGGCTTTCAAAATGCCCACATGGTACAATTGTACATAATATGCATAATTTTAAGATCACAGATGAACCATTTTTTGCAAAAATAACTACTTTTCTGTGGTTGTTTGTTTTATTTGTTTGTTTTTTAGCCCTTGTTTTTTGGGGGGGGGGGGGTGGGTTCCCGGTTCTTTTAAAGTGCAGTTTTACCACGACGTGGCGTACCGTATTGCCATACCTTAGGCATACTTCAACGCAAGAGAATAGCTGGACTCTAGTAAAATCGAATGTACCTGGTATGCAGCATAAGGTCTCATTTTATACACAACACTATTCTATTCCCTGCTTTTATTTTCCAAAACTCAAAACAATATATAAAACTAGTTTTCGAGATCCTTAGTCTCCTTTTCAATAAATTATTCAATAAATTATTGAAAAGGAGACTAATGATCTCGAAAACTAGTTTTATATATTGTTTTGAGGTGTTTTGAGTTTTGGAAATAAAAGCAGTGAATAGAATAGTGTTGTGTATAAATTGGGACTCTCCAGTATCAAATATCTCTATCAATGTGCCAGTGTCGCGTTCTTTTAATCTACTGAGTTTTAGTGCGCCTGTGTAACTTATACCACGCTTCAAACTCTGAACTTTAAAGGTCTTGTTAGACCTCAATCT
>CM032663.1:55240933-55268217 GCA_019095985.1 Streblospio benedicti
CACATTTACATTTACTTATGGTATCATTTCATTCTACACTCTTTGTTCTAGTTTTACTGCCTTATCTTTTAAAGTGGTTCTTAAATACAAGACTACATGTTGTTCCAAAAGTTTTTATTGTTATTGTTATTGTCAAAATACATTTGCATTTTTGGTCATCTCGACATGTGAAAAAGCCAAGAGCCCCTTGTATATCTAACTATAGGTTCCATAACAAGAAGATCTCTCACCAAAACAGAGGATACTCGAAGGTTTAGTTTGTTGTCTTTGTTAACATCTAGGGTAAGGTTTGTGATAAGTCCCATGATAAAGCTGGTCACATGTCACAGTGGACATGGATTAGTCTAAAGACTTCATAATCACATTGCTCTGAAACGTGTTTTAGTTAGGACACAGATGGTTGTATTATGTCACATTCACCAGCTGATATTTATTGATTCACAAAAATGACATGAAAATGTGTTATGACTTAAGCTATAGATGCTTCAAATAATTTGTATTTGCCCATGGAAAGATTTTATTCCCATGCAATTTTCTTGGCCATGATTTAACGCATACATGTATCAGTAAAGGTCTCTAGAAAAAGACACTCAAGTTTGTTTGTTTGTTTGTTTTGTTGTTGTTGTTTGATGATATGTTGATGCTATTGATGATATATATGTAATAACAAAATAAGCACCGACTTTGATACTAACTAATCTACCTTGAGGAAGTGACGCCATTCAACTGACTGGAAGAATATCCATGGCAGTCCATCAATGGAGCCCTTGCCGTTTACACTTACCACTCTCAGAGAGTTATACTTACCACACTGTATATTGTATCTGCTGGTGGCCACCAGGCTGAAGTGGGGGCTACACTTGGCCTCTTCAGCTGCATACACAGATCCAGGGGGCAGCAGTCGCACCCTGCCCTTGTCGTCAGCTGCATAGACAGGCCCAGGCCCCATTTCCCAAAATTACTCCATTTTCATGGGGCATTTGCATGTCCGCTATCGATGTTACGAACAACACCCATAAATGTCTTCCAAACCCCCCCCCTGTTCCCAAACCCTAAAACCCCAACTTACGTCCCCGTATATTGTAGCAGCCCCGTCAGTTACATTGTCAATTGACACAATTTCTTCACGGACGGGTGTTAACATTGTTGTAAAATATATGATGGGATATTTTCTTATTGCCAAAGCACAGTAAAACTTGGGGAATGAGTCACTATCTGAGTGTTATTTAAATCCTTACATTTGTTTCGAAAACAGGCTTGTGATATTATACAAAGAAGACTGAAGAAGGTCCACACACATCATTTCATAAATATACACTTTATTACTTTAAATCCAAAGGATACATACAAGAAAAGCATTGTAAGATTTCACCCATACTTTGCGCTTTCTCAGACTGTCAATACTACAAACATAAAAGTCTGAACAATACTACAGGATTAACAAGCTGTTGGTTTCATGCGAAGAGAGAATGTTGTTCCACACACTAGGGAGGTTGTGTCGTCCACCATCTCTATTGAGAGAGAGGTTCAATGTTCTAATAAAAAAAGCTTCCTTAACACCTCTCTGAAACCATCTGCTGTCCACTTTGAGAACTTTCATGTTTGAAATATTGACAGTATAAGGAAGCCCGAAGTATGGGTGTAAATTTTTTTTTCTTGTATAGATCCATTGGTTTAAAGTAATAAAGTGTATATGTATTTACATATACCAGGATAGATGAAACTTCAGTATAATGCATCATTTCGTCATGGGTATTGGGTGAAAGTGTGTCAGTTACAGCACAATAGCATCATTGACCTTGACCCACAAACAAACAGCGACAGTTCGAATTTACAGTAAAGCCCTGGCAATGTTAGGAAAACTGTTGGAAAACTGGAATTTTAAGGGGATGTGGAGTAAAGGGCTGAAGAGTTTGTGTGATGTGGGAAAAAAGCCAGTAAGAGGGACGTGGTAAATAAGACCAAAAAAATGAGAGATGTGGTTTATATTTATCCCTGATATAGCCTTCTAAAAATGGTTACACGCAATCCTACAATAGAATATTCCCAACACACCAAAGCTCCACTGGCACCCAACACAACCTCTTGGTTTAGCCATTCCATGAGTTGGTCAGGTTTCAGAGGTGTCCCTAGATCCTTATTCACTCCCTGTCCAGCATAGTAAGGATGGCTTTGGAACCAGTTTCCCTGTTCTGCCACATTCATCAATACTTCTATTATTCTGAGTTACGCTGTCCCCCACCGGTTCCGCGAAATCCTGGATATGCCCGTGGCCTTGAGACAGACAGTTGTCTCCTGGCGGCACAGACAGCCATGCATCAGGCTCATGATTGATAGAGGTGATAGCGGTGATAGTGGAGCATCCACCAATCAAGTCTCAGACACCGCTATATAAGCCAGAGCCACCCGGTGGTCAGCTCCAAGCAAACAGGTCCCCACCGGCTACAGCAGCAAACAGGTGGGTGTTGAGCTAACTAGGCTGATTAATGGCTATTTAGTCCATGCTCTTAACGATTTGGGATATCAACCTGGGTTCAGAAGAAGACTGCTTGTTGGGGTTTGTCGAAAATGACCAGCAGTTTGGTTGTGTGGATTTATTCAACAATCAATATTTTTGTTGAGAGTTTGATAAAAGAAATCCAATGAATATAGTCCACATTATTTTAAATTGCTGGGTAAAATCATGCAAAATTCTTTGATCAGATCTTTCTTTGGATAGCTACTGGTAAGGTGAGTGTTTTTTGTCTGATATTTGCCTGGATGATTATTTCTGATGAATGCTTATGGATATGTTGACATCCGTAACATGCCATTAGCAATTAACTCTGCATTACAAGTTTGTATATTTGTGTTGATATATGGTGAACAAATTTTTATAACTGCTTCTTAAAAGTACTAACAACTCTATGTATCTGGTACACAACGCTTGGTATCATTTTGTTTTAGATTGAAACAAAATGATTCTTAAAACAGCGACAACAATGAAAGGAAGCTAGCATTGTTAAATAAAAAAAGAGCAGTCCTTCACCATGCTAACAAGACAGCCCTCCACCTCTCGCATGCACATCAAGTCACAAACTTTTAAAACTAGCGAGCCTAGGCTAAAACCAGTCGGCACAGGACCTCTGGGTAGTCCATATAATTTGCACCCCGCCACATGTACTTAATGCACTATATGTCACCTATTCTAATTAGTATGTGCATCATCCAGATGTCATGACATGGCCACCTGACACCCGAGAGTAGAATTATTTCAGTGGACTTTGAGCCCTTCAACCTGTGTCCCACTTTTGTCTCTATGCATTGTGCAGAAGATTCTCTGATTTACGGCCTCCTATCAGGTTATGGACGTAACCTTGAGTCCAATAGAAGGTCGGGTCTATCTCTTTGTCTTTAGGCCACTGTTTTTACGATGGCTGTGGGTCATGGCAAGTGGTCTTTTGTAGTAGTTGTCTTTTTAGAAGGAGCTCTTCATTGAACGTTTTACTGAACTGCTTACATGTCATGGTGTACGGTTGCGCTTTACAAAGGGACTATATTTCAAGTGCCTGGAACACATGCATATGTGCATGATAAGATGTACAAAGAGCAACAGGTCAATTCTGCGTCAACTGACCCACTACCCTAGATTGTTTCCTACCATGCGGTTCTCGCATGTGCAGGTTGTGACTTTTATTGCACTAGGTTTATGTTGTGGGTTCCCATGCACTTTGCAGTATAAACTAGGCGTATTTGAGGCGTGTAGCTGATTTAGACTTTTCATTATAAGTGCATCAATAAATTGCAAGCAATCTCGAGCATTAGTGACAGGTATAAACCGCGTTCAGATACATCAGAGCACCGAATCCTTACTTTGATGGGGATTCATCTGCACAGGATTCTTGAAAGCTTGAGTTGTATATCAAGGTGATTAAGTGTGTACATCTATGTTAGTACAGGCACATCCACACAGTAGAAGCATAGACATTGTCAGTAAGGAATGTCATAAGATAAATTAGTTGCCAGTCATAGTAATGAGACCTCTCTTGTATAAGTATGCCAAATGGATGAGGCGGGAAGATAAACCCCAATCCTGGAGCCATGAATGCTCATTCCCATAGCATCCAAGTGCGATAGTATATAGTAAGTAGTCAAGATTTGTGACATATGGTATGCAGCATGTGGTCGCATTTTTTTTCTGTTTCTGCTGCCTTATACTCCAAAAGCAAAATCTTATTTTTAGTGAAGAATCAAATTTATTTAAACATGTTTCGACATCTCTAGTGTCCTTCTCAATTTCATTCAAAAAATATAGAATATTCTATATAAGGCAGCAGAAACAGAAAACAAAACCAAAAAAGTATAGTAAGTGTAACCGATACTAGAATGGGAGCAGGATCCTTGACAAGCACGTCTGTGGAGAGACAGTGTGCGAATCAACAACGCTCAATCATGTATATGTTTGTGGTTTTCAGGTCAGACAGACATCGATGGGAGAACGAGTTTCCAGCAGAGAGATACAGACAACCCTCCACCATGCCTCACCAGGTAGGTGCTTGCTTTTAATGGTCTAATGAGAATTTCAACAATTTGTAGAGAAAGTTGTTCACATTTACTTCTGACTAGCTGAGATCAGGTAAACTCTCCACTTTCCCAAGGACTTCTGTTATGTAAATGTAAATCCAGGCGGTCTATAAATCTCTGCCGTTCCATTTTGTCACCTGCATTGCATTTCTCAACTATTGCTGCCATAGTCGCTATCTTTAAGGGTTGGTTTGCTCAACACCCACCATCAGACCCTATCGCTATCCACTTGGCCACAAAAGCACATAAATATCTGTTTATTTTATCCCTAAAAGTTGCATGCAGCCCTATTCTCAAAATGCACTATACTCTGTTTCAGAATAATAACAACAACAACAAGAATGTTGACAACTTGCAGAAAAAGGTAAGACCCATCTTTCAGTTATGTTTGTGTATTTTCACAATAGAAGGCATCGAATTCCCCCATTTGGTATAAAATGCCAATGCTGTTTTACAAAGAGGAAGACCTCACATATGAAGAAACGCATCCCTTATTCTATTAGTGGCCTAACCTCAGTTGATTTATGTTTGTGTTACCAGTTAACACTGTGAAGTTTATTGACAGTGCGGAGTACAATAACACATACAATAGGCCCCCAGTACAATGCCATTTACTATTTTTAACACAGCTTATCCAATGACATGTTTGTCTATTGAACAAGATGAGAGCCATCACAAAACATAAAACGTCATCTGAAAAGCTTTTCAAATGAATTAAGTGGTATTGGAAAACGTTTAAAATGTCAGCTTGTGTAAACTCAAGGTAATAAACAAGCGTGTGATAAGAGGTTTGAAACATCTAGACCACTTTCATAAACCTATTTGTATAACAGTACAAAAACTTACGGAGGTACAATTTATTATGGCACAGGGAGCAATGAAACTATTATGGTTTAGTTTTCAACACCCCCTGAATCTATTTTGAAATTTTAGCCCCCCCCCCCCGCCCCACCGAATTATGACCAATATTCTGCCCCCGCCATGTGTGTGCAATTTTAACCTCCACCCCCACTAGTTTTCATACCCCTTGCTCCATGAAAAATGGTATCAACTTAAAAGTCATTGATTGTGATATGAATTGTTTGTTAATCTACGTCAATATTTCATTAGAAGACTCTGGCCTTCTTTTGGCGATACATCTTATATATACACGTTTATTGTGGTTTGTTTTCAAAGTGGTTTTTACCAGTAATGACTGGTACAGTTGTGGTTATAAACATGAATCTGTGTACAGGATCCATCCTTCCAGTCATATAATTTGAAGTGTTATTTAGACGTGCATTATAAGTATCAAACTCATACAAAAAGCATCAACAAAGGTGACAAACCACCAGAGTTCATGACGTGACCATATACTACCACCTGGTACTCACTATTCTCAAATGCAATCCAACCTTTGACCACTCTAGCTCTAATGGGATGACCTGTAGATGGATAATGGATGGTCAGTTGGACATTATTAATGGGAACCATTGTTTGAACACTATGTATTCATGGCACACATTGGACACACTCATCTAGCACTACCTACAGTGACAAACTTTAAGTTTGATTACTTTGAAGATAATAGTTTGATGTGTCAACCAATATGAAACGGATATTCACCAACGATTTACGAGCAGAACGTTTTCTTTTCTCTCCATCTTATTTCTTAGTTCTAGCACATTAGTGCAATCACTGGACTGCCATGGAAGACAATTACAACTGTTCAATAGTTTGTGTGATAAAAACACACCAGGCATTCACAAGAACGTACTTATAAGGCCGGTGACACAAGTCTTTGTTAGTTAAGTGGTTTGAAGAATAATGATATATTGTGTTATTATTGTCATCTACAGTAAATGATAACATTGGAAAACCCTAAGGTTATCTGTGTAGCATTGTCAACCATGAACTTTCTGATTGACTTTAATGGCATCAATTTCAATCAACTACATACAGTGAACATCCAGTTAAGACCACGTCTGCAGAGAGACCACCTCTACAATAAGACCACTTATTTATTGCGGTACCATGCTTTCATAAAGACGCCAGCATGGACCTCCATAAATAGAGCACCTGTCTATTACAGCACCTGGGTTGTCTCAAATATTTACGGGCTGTAAAATATATGGATCCCAACAGTCACAGTATCTTCATCAATAGTTTCTGGGAACGTCTACTTTGGTGCATGTATTTCAGTCCCCGTTCAAATCCTGTACATGAAAGATTGATAAGTTAAAATGCGACCCCAATATAATGTGCGCTGTGAAGGAAATTAGAAAAACTGACTGCTTGACGTTCATGGACCTGAGCTTGTCTGATGATGCAATGGAGAACCAAAACTATTTACAATCTCAAAAATACAATTTAACAATATTTTCATCACGCAAATTCAAAGAAAAAACAAACATACAATAATAATTAAAAAAATCGCGTGCGCTTGTAGACCACCTTAATCAAATAGTGCTTTAATTGAGAATTTAAACTGGTTAGCAGATATCCAGCGCAAATGGTACCAGTACCGTTCTGATATTGCTCTCTTCCTGTCAATAATTTGAACACATGCTTGAACAATGTTCAAGTGCCATCTACTAATTAACATCTCAGCATCAAATCAGTGTACCAGCCTCGGCGCGCATAGTGTGATAGCAAATGATAAGGTTCACCGAGCATAAGGACATTGACATTGATCTCATTGACAAAAAATCATGCTGTCAACATTATACAGGAAACTGTTGTTCACGACAAAGATGTGTGTTTCATGATAAAAAAAGTGTTTTGCCTCCATTTTGGTCACGTGACCCACTGAATTTGCATATCACCGCAGTCAATGGCAGCTCCCAATTGTTGCCAATGCTTGACCAATTATGTGATGTTGATGTCATGGAAGTAGACCAAGGTCAAACGTTTGAAGGTGTCCTAGAAGTGTTTATTATTTGATATTATGTTGCCTGAATTTGAGCCTTGAAATTGTCAAAAAACAATGTCACAATTGCAAATTATCGCCAATGTAACTTTCCGCCCGGCACCTTCGGTGCTCGGTATCTGACCATTTAAATTAGAAATTAAATCATAAATTTTTTATGCCAAGTCTATACTTGTAAATAACAGTGGCTGCTCTAGATTTTAGCTAATAGGCGTGTTCACCGTTAAACGAGTGTAAGACACTTAGACGGTGGAAGAAAACTGGGTTTCTAACTGCACGCATCAATCAAACCCAGAGATCATTGGGCAACATGGACGCCATTGCACAGAAAGGTCCCCACTTTAAATCACAGGAAGATCCAGGATTTTAGAAAAGGGTTTGGCGTACCCAGAGGCTTTAGTGGCTTTTGTAAGGCTTGCAGAGATGCCACAAATATCCGTGGACATGATTTTGGGTGTTTTAAGAATACCCCTTTCTCCCCAGAATGTGTCAATATGTTATATTATGAAATGTGATAGCTATTGTGCAACATCCATGGTTGTATAACCCTTCTAATTCAAGAAAAAAACATAAGATTCTGCATGCAATTGTTTCTTTTTTCTAGGATGCCCATAGCACATGCTCATCATGGGTGTCCTACTCAGGGGTAAAGCTCACCTCGTTTGCTCAGTTTAAACGCATATATCTGCAGGGAATTAAATCCATTTAGATACATGACATGCACTCCATTAGTATTAGATGAAATTCATATTGGGAATATTAAGAGCACCAAATGTTTTTCAATGGTAAACCAACAAACTGACATAAAGCTACAAAAGCAATGAGTAGAAACACAAGAGACACGATTACAGCTTTGCAATGGCAGATTTAGCTCTACGCACCCAACCTCGTTCAGTAGCTCTAGTAAAAGAGGTGAATTATTGACGAAATAGTGCCCGATCTTTGCTCAAAATAAGCTTTTTCCAAAAATAGATGAGATGTCCAGATTAATGACTTGCTTATACCACCATCAACAGCACGTGATAAGGTGTTTGTAAACATGATCACAGTCCCACTGCGTGATCAGCGTCCAGGCAGCATCAATAAACCACTTGACCCACATGGGAGGATATAAAAGAGATGCTACAAGCCGCGGAACCCCAACAAGCCTTTTCCTGACACAGCTGCAGCTACGGAAGAGTTTTATTGTGAATGAAAGAGAGTCATTTGGTCTTCAACCAATTGATCTCGTATAGATTGTTGTGATAGTGGTGGGAAGCAAAAAGAAAGAAATATAGTGCAAAAGGAAAGGTGATTGAAGTGATTCCAGAAGAAGTGACAGGATAGAGAGAAAGATGGAGAACAACCGTGAGTTGAGCGAGAAGAAGAGGAGGCGAACGGCGACCGACAAGAGGGTCAAGGAGAGCGTCAACCTGCTCAGCAGGAAACAGGTGAGCTGCTCAGTCTGCTCAGGTAGTCTCAGGGTGCAAGAGCTAAATTGCAAGGCAGGTTGTAGATGAGTGCAATTCTGAAAGTTTATACATGGCATATTACATGCATCAAGCGTGTCATCATAAGAGTTTGTCGTATTAGTTACTGGGACATCTGAGCTATTTTTGAAAGAGCTTAATTTGAGTAGAGATCGAACACTATTTTGTTGATAATTCACCACTTTGCCCAGGACTAATGAGCGAGGTTGGGTGCGTAGAGCTCAATCTGCCATAGTTGATTTTTAAGAAGACATTACAAAAGCGGCTGTGGTGCAATAAGCTGTAATCGTGTCTCTGGTGTTTCTACTCATTGCTTATGTAGCTTTATGTCAGTTTGTTGGTTTACCATTGAAAAACACTTAGCGCTCTGTAGACGTTTCCTTAGTTAGTCTCAGGTCGCAAGAGCTCAAATACAAGAAAGCAAACGTAAATGATAATCCCGTCAACAGTCTAGTTGTAGCAAGTTAGTACGTGCTGGATGTTATCATTGTCAGCATTAACAGTCACCGCGCAAGGATATCACACAAAAATGTTGACTTACGTAAAATAAGAGGGCATTTTATTTATCCTAAAGTTATTGACTGACAAGGAGGCCACCACCGCTGAAAGATGCGTGAATGTAGTTCTAAGATATATGGTTTACATGTAAAAAAAATAGACCAATAAGGTTGCTAATTATTGAGAATGGGACAAGAGCAGTGCCATTATATCAGCAGTGATTTTGTTGCATGATTTTCTTTTCAAATCTCTCTGCTCCATAGGCTTGTTCATTCAATCTGAATCCAGGCCAGAGTATGATGTACTGTACAATAAACTGTGAGATCATTCTAAAAAAGGCTTTTGAATGACTGCTGATAGCAATATGATCAGTACAGATAAAGTAAATACTCCTTCATTTTGAAATATAAGTGTGTGGTGGGCAAATGTAGTAACGTTATAGTACAACTGAACACAAACAAGTGCGCTTTGATCAGTAAAGTGTCATTTATATACTCTTTAGTAGGTCGTGTCCACAATTGAAACTAATATTATTGAACCTACCTTGTGAAGATCAATCTTAAATCTAGGTCAGAGTATGACATCTTGTTTGGGGACAACCCATTGAAGATCGATCTTTTGAATATTCAATATGTTGGTAATGTGAATCCAGTGTGATGAGTGATGGTATTCATTGAAAAGACCTAACTCATGTTTTGTGTTTGTTTTTGGGACCATAGTCGTTGTCCGCATTCGTGAAGTAGGTATTAGAGTTGGGAATCGAACACATGGGGTTGGCGAAGTGTGTAAGGCAGTGGGGACACAGTGGATCCATATGTGAGAACGGACTTATAATGTATAGATCATGATATGCCTGTATACCCCAAATAGAACCCACACAACATGCCTGTGTACTGACACTAACCAAGCCCTCTCATCGCCGTTTTTAGGGCAAACCACTTGATGGCATGGTGGGTGATAACCATGTTGCAGTACATTGTGTGTCAGTGTCATATGGGCACTTTCAGTTCCAATTTCAAAGTAGGTTAAATCCTCGAAGTGTGGATCTTGCGAAAGACACGCGAGTTTAGTTCAAGTTCAAGTTCAAGTTCAATAGATCTGGGCAAACTACATTGTATGGCAAACTCCTGGATTTCCAACCCTTGTTTAAGTACACGAGAACTGCAGACAGGGCGGAATTTACACATGGTGTGACAACCCCCTGCAGTTGGATTGCAACATTGCTGCATCCGTCTGCTGTTCGAGATCAGGGGTCGTCCTTTGTTGGACTGAAAGTACCTTGGAATCAGTCGCAATTACTTATCAATTAACCATCTGTTATCTCCATCTATGTTAATCGGTCATAGTGCTGGTCCAGATTTTGAATTGACAAAGCAACTATTTTTGGACGCAACTTCAAAGATTTCAACTGTGTCCTCATGAAGGAGTTCAAGTTGGTGCAATGTCACATATTGCTGTAGTCATGTATAGAGTTGGTAATGTGGATTGGACCTGGACACAATTGCTACATTCCAATACATTCGGATGGTAAATTGGTCCTGTAGCCTGTTCATGGGATGGTTTCACTAACTATTTCATTCAATACCCATGACATACAAATGAATGAAGTGAACGCGTTTTGGCCCAGTGAGTAGTAGGTCTCTAGAGGAGTTAGACTTTTTTGGACTCGTGACTTTGGGTCATGGCGAGTATTGAGATCCAGCTGTTACTGTTTGTTCACTGTTCTTACATATTCAAATTGTTTAAAAACCAATGAAAGATTGACAGTCTTAGGTGATCTGTCATTCCTTTTGGACATCGATCTTGGTGTTAAAGACAGCTGACTTGCAAATTTTAAACCTTGCAACCAATAGCTCTAGTGTATCCCTATCGGAAGGTGTTCCCACTACTAAAAACATTTGAAGTCTTATATGGGCGTCTAAAAACCATTCATTTCACCCACTGTTCCTGCGCCTCAGGATATACATTGTTTATGGGTACTGTGGTCGTCTAGGTTGACACATATTTTTATACAAAACTGTTTGTACCTTTTAGTATGCTGCTTTCCAAATTGCCTTGATTGATATATGAACAGAACGTGCACAGACTGGAATACGTGTACATAAAAAATAACACCTGCTACATTGTAATAGGTTTGGGTTGTGGGTTACAGTGAACATATAGCCCCTGGGAGGAAGGAAATGTGTCCCCAATTCTGACATGTCCCCACCAGGAAGGTGTCCTCATTGCGAGGTTTGACTGTAAGACTGTAAACAGCACTTGTCAATAAAATAAAGCCACTAAAATAAACTTTAGGCCTACTTTACTTTTTAGACTTCACGAAATTCCTAATGTACTGTTGACTGTAAACAGCGCACGTTTGACGTTTACGTTTACGTTTTACGTTTGACGTTGCAGCCCAAGTTCGGGATCGCGTTTGACGTTGACGGCGTGTTGGCGCGAGGCACGCTGCCGCTGCCCGCAGCCAAGGACGCCATGCGACACCTGGTGGACAAGAAGGGAGACTTCAAGGTACGGTGTCTACTGCGTATGTAAACCATGTCAAGGTATGGCGTCAGTCATATATAGAGGAATGGAATGGAATATATAGAATAGAATAGAATATAATAGAATAGAAATATTTATTTCGGATTTTGTCTTTTCTTATTTCTTATTTCGTATTAATTCCACAGAAAAGACATAAAATATACATATATACATAAATAGTAAATAAATAAAACTGTGCATAAAATCACAAACATATCACAGAATGTATAACTGTTGAAATCTGCAAGATGAACACTGTATTTTGTCAGTGTATATAATGTCGGGGCACGGCGCATGGCCCTCTACGTTCTTCCAAAGTGTGACCTAGAAAACGAGCCAATCGGCGTAAAGCGCTCGCTAGTTTGGAGACACTTTTGATCCGTCTGATAGCATATTTTGAGTTAATTGGATAGATGTCAAGGACTCAAAAAGTAAGTTTTGAACAATAGCATATTTTGAGATAAATGGAAAACCAAAATACTTCATTTTCATAGGGACTCAAAATCCAAGTGCGCCCCCTTTTTCTTTAGCCATAAAAACCTGATCTGCCTATTTGACATTGACAAAGGTGCATTTTTATTAGTAAATACCACATGGCTGTACATGTTTTATAGGTGCCCGTGACTTTTGTGACGAACGCACTGAACCGTGACCAGGACAAGGCCAACCAAATCTCGGGCTGGTTCGACATCCCCGTAAGTTCACGTCTGTCTATTACAATGCTAAGGGTTGGGTCAGTATCAAAATGCACGAGTTTTAGTACTGAAAGGTGGGGGCTGACTGCATATGTGAATGCTAAACATTTGTGTAACCATTATAAAAAAAAAATACCAATGAATCATTGTTACTGTTGTAAATCCTATTGATCCTATTGACCAGCAAACACATGATCCTTTGACTGTTATACAAACAGACTTTGACCGTTAAAATTGAACAGATGTCATTACTGGTGACCATGCATTCAGTAGGCCTTATCTGTAAGGAAACACCATATAAGCACTCTGACGTAGTGCATTCAGATGTAGCTTGTTACCAATTTCTCATGAGTTACCACTATACAAGTAAGCAACACAGCTGGAAGCATCAGTGTTCAGAAAGTCCCATATTAATTGTCGTTTCTTGTCTTTTTAAACATATGCCACTGTTTAAGATCTACATATGTTTGTTTATGATTATATACATAGTAAATGTAAGGAACAGGGGGGCAGAAATACATGTTGTATTATGGGAAAGGATTTATAAAGAAATTGTATGTGGGGGGAATGTACAAAAAGGAGAGGTGAGGAATAATGAAAAAACTACTTAAAATATGTGGCATGTGGAACAAATGGCAATAAATAGGCATGTGGGAAATAAGACCAACTAATTATGGAAATAGGATTTCTTGATCCCCCATAATTCATACCCTCCCTCTGCATGGTATGCCCTATTTGAGACCTGCATCCTCTGCTGTCCACCCCTCAGATCCAGCCCAAACAGATGATCCAGGCTGCGGGCCCGCTCCAGTTGTTTAAGAAGTACCACAACATGCACTGCCTGCTGGTCGGCCAGGGCCGCATCCCCGAGATAGCCGCAGAGTATCCTTTGTGTTATATATTATACGTGTACGTTGTGACCTGTTTGCGTTGTGTCATCAATAAAGTACCCGGGTGTTAATGGCCGGCCCCTGTACATGTTACGACGTTCATTTATTTCTGAGATACAAATCCATGCACATCTACTTTACAAACCTGATACAAACACTTTGATACTGCAGAACTGCAAATTTGCAGATCGTGAATAGAGGTGTATATAAATAGGTTTATAGTGTTAAGGTATTAGTTTTCTTAATCCTTGTGTTGTATTTTGTTTTTAATCTATGTACTAAATTATTGGTTTTTATAAGTCATTTTGAAGTTGAAGTTGTAAGAACGAAGAAGTAAGGAGACAAAATTAATAGTAAGTGTTTTTTGTGGTGAAGTCTCGTAGATATAATATGTATATTATTCATTTTTAGATCTTGTACCGCTACAATACGTGGTGTGTGACAGAATTAATTGTCTCCCAATTTAAAAGAATAAAGTTTTTTACATGCAAAAGTTGTTAAAGTCCCTGCATGTACATCCTTTCTGGCGATAGAGCAACATCTGGGTGTTCTTAAGAACAGCCAGCAGTCCGGACAAGGGACTGTATCCCTGTGTCCGTTTTAAGACATCCTTAAAAGTTCCTTCACCACTTTTTGATATAATGTGCGTAGAGAAGAAAACGTTTATGTGTCTCGTGTCAATAGATAAGGGTTTTCAATGTGTCAATTTTACAGCTAAAAGTCACAAAACGTGGCTCAAATAGCAGTCACTTTTAACAGCGTAGAGTCCTAGGGACTGGGCTCAATTGTCTGTCCTAGTTACTTTCTCTGTGGAGGTTTACGGTGGCTTCTTCATGGAGATATTATACCAGACAATCAAAAATTAGCTATCATCACATTTTTGGAAAGATTTTAACAAATGATTAGTTGTAAGAAAGTTATTGCACCGAAAAATATGAATTGATCTGTTGAAATATAGGACGGCCACATTAACCTTTTCACGTTTATCCTCACGTTTATTGACAATTGCTTGTATTGTGATATGTGATAGTGATGATAACACAAACTGTCAATATGCTTCATAGAGTCCTTGAAGATGACCTTGTTTTGATTTGGCGATGTCCTCACTGGGTTTTTACTGGTCATTGAAAACGAGGTTATCGTTCATCTGTCACGGTAGGGACGAAAGGTTAGGCCATGGTATACTCTTTTTTGAATATTTAAGCGGTGTTTCTGAATACAATTATCATATTATATGCAAATTAGGCTAAATCAGGACAGCACTATTCGGGATTATTGATCAATGGCAGATTTAACCAGTGTATTCCATGGGTTTCAAACGAGCGAAGGCTCATAAGTGCAAAAAAATACTATGTTTGTTTTCTTTATTTGGGGGTTGGGTGGGGATCTGCCAGTATACACTTGTTTTCGTATAGCTAGGAATCATGGGAAATAAATAGACAAACAAACCAAACACGTGACTGTTTTGCATATGCATGAAACCTTTTTTTGCTGTCTCAATAGAAATATTTCGGTACGATTTTTACCCACGTGGTGCAGTCTCAATCAACCAAAGCTCTGTGATGCTACGGCGTGGCAGAAAGAAACGATAAAGACTGATACTGTTTGTCTATTTTTTCCCAGAATGCAATTGTTTGTAGCCACCTGCTGGTTTTAGACAGGAACTACGATTAGAAAAGAAATGTAGTGTCACGTGATATTTGCCTTAACCACGCCCCAGACTTGGCTTCACCAACATCTGCTCTGTGGAGGACATTGCCGACGCCTACCCTCTGCTGGACATGGTCAACCACGACAACAGGAAGCGAGTGGTCAGTGCAATTGTATTGTATTGCATCAGTTTATTTCGCATAAAATGCATAATAAAATATCACAGTCCATATCAAAGTTTAGTTAAAAATTAGTTGTAAAGCATATTTTAAAATAGATGTTTTCGCCAATTTACAGAGTGACTAGAATAAAACTTAAAACATACACTTTGAACTATATCACGTGTAATGAAATTGTCACAACTAAGTATCCTACATCTAATGTCATGTACATGTAACAGTCATGACTTGAGCAGAGTCGGTTATGAATTTGTCAATTTGATCATTTTTGGATCAGCTACATGCTTTGCAATTGAATAGTTGCAGCTCATTTTGTAGTCTAGCAAATGTGGCTGCAAAGATAATCGATTAAGTTGTTATACGTTTATTGGAATATAAATAGTTTAGGGTGTTATTATGCTTGAAATAATGTTTTGATTGAATGCTAAAGTGTATCAAAGTGATATGAACAATCATGACTTGCACCGTGGGTCATGCATATATGAAAACGAGAGATTCAAAGATACATGTTAACAATTTTATAACATGCCACAGTTATTGATATAACACTGATTGTTTACTTTTACAGGCTCAGTATGGCTACGAAGAAAAAGAATTCCCAAGAGTTGAAGGTAATTACAACTTTGTCACTTCATCCAACAATAGCAAGCAATAAAAAGCCCTGCACTATCAGTGTAATGTATCACAATGAATAGAAAACCAGATTCAGTTTAACAAACCCTCTTCCAAGATTTCGGCTTGAAGCCACATGCGGTTACTGTACAAGGATAAATAAAATTAACCAACTCAGATACTCTTATTCAAGTCTCTTGATCTCCCAACATCCAAGAAGTTCAGACACTAAAAATCATTTCACCAAAACATGAAAACAGTGTAATCAACAACATTTTGTTTACCCTCCTCTTCACCATAGGCAGATCCTTCCCCTTTTCACCAAAACACTAAAAATTTTTACACGTCCGCCATCGTTGCGCGTACAAAATCCATGAAATCACTGAATAACAGAGCATCCCCCTTTTGTTTAAACCTCATATTTATCTAGCCCCTAAAATAATCTACACTTCAAGAAGTTACTGTAGTTCAAAAGCCATGTAACAACCCCCATCTCCCATTTCCTCACTCAAATCAGGGGCAGACAAAAACAGTATTATCTGAAATACGCTAGTTCAAAAACCATAGGCTAATGTAAATCATATTAAAAGAAAACAATAGACAGGATTACATTAACGTCTAATAATAGTATTAGTTTATGTGATTGAGTTATAATCTGCAAATAATACGTTGAATAAATGGAGATATACTATATCTGCGTTAAACACTGTCCGATAGTCATAATGCAAACAGTGTATGCTGTACTCGCTCGCCGTTTGGTGTCGTAGTGGTATTTTGAGAGGTTACGACACGAAATGCGGTGTCGTACTGGTTTCGGGTCGTACTCGCTGGTTCCCCTCGCAGCCATGTAACTCCCTTCTCCTCTCCTCCTGGCAGCGATCGTGCTGATGGGCGAGCCCAAGCACTGGGAGTCGTCGCTGCAGCTCATCATCGACCTGCTGAAGACGGACGGCAAGCCGGACGCGGCCCCAGAGGCCGTGCCCGAGACGCACCTGCCCGTCATCGCCTGCAACATGGACCTGCAGTTCATGGACAGAGCCTGCATGCCAAGGTGAGCAGCACGAGTACCTATAGACACGAGCCCATGTTTTTTGAATGAATGATGTCATTAACCCTTTTAACGAATGAAAACTACAAGTACAAATATCGTTTGAAAAGCAGAAAAAACTTGAACATTGATCTAGCACCAAAGTCAGATGGAGATCCCTATACGTGGCAAACATAAGTGCTATTTTGAAATCGAATTCTTGTTGTTTTTTTAGCGATTTTTGGGGGGCTGTATGCCAAAAACCACAAAATTTCTAAATTTAGTACATAGGCAAAGATCAATGGTGATCCCCCCTAATCTCCTTCTTGCCTAATGTCTATTTGATCCCAGTACCAAAACAGGTTTAAATTTTGTCGGGTTTTTGGTTGTAGGGTTTTTGGCATGTTTGCTGTCAATCGCCTGTACAAAATTCAAGAGTTCCCCTCTATTTCAAAACGCAGGATCTGCCAGTGGATCTTTTTGTACTTTGGTGCTAGATCAATGTTCCTTTAAGGTTTTTTTTCTGCTCCATTTTTGTGATATTTGTACGTGTGTAGTTTTGTTAAGCAGGGTTTATTGCATTATTTCAACAAAATGAAGTATCTGAATGAACTTTGTCTCACTAATCTTTTAATTTGAATCTCAAAATCTTATCCAATTATAAGCATAACTATTACATCTGTAACAAATAGAAGTACAGGGTGGTGATATTGCATTTCATTTTCAAAATGTGTTTTTTTTTTGCCTTGTAACCTGTCTGAGTTTTCTTCCATTTCTGCATGAAATGTTTTTGCTTTCCAGATACGGGCATGGTGCATATTTACTCTGTCTTGAAGCTCTTTATAAGGTACTAACAAATGCTTGCTTTCTGTTCTTCTAATTACTACTTAACAAGTTGCAACAGTTCCATAACAAAAGTACAAGTTAGCATTATAATATATTTTCCTGTAAGCTTAACATTAACATTTTCTTTTAAACAATAATATACCATTAATACTTATCTAGAATGATGTACAAAAAGATATTGTGTATGATAGTGATGTATAAAAATGATACTGTAGAGAATAACTTGTTACACTGAATGGTGCACGAGTACTACAATGTCGTGATATTTTCCTGTAAGCTTCTTTTAAACATTAACATATACCATTAATACTCATCTAGAATGATGTACAAAAAGATATGGCGTATGCTAGTGATGTTTAAAAAAGATATTGAAGAGAATAACTTCTGCATTTGTACTACAATGTCTTACATTTGTACTGCAGAAATGTACTGGCTACGAGCTGAAGTACACGTCGCTGGTGGGGAAGCCGAGCGAGATCACGTACCGCTTCGCCGAGCACAACCTGAGCACGCAGGCCAAGAAGATGGGGCTGGAGGAGCCGCTCGAGAGGATGTACCTCATCGGGTGAGTAACTTTTGATGGAAATTCATTTATCCTGGATATAACATATATAAGTTTAACAGTAGTTTTTAGTCAAGGATAACACTCAGTTCACACACTAAGCTTTCAATAGCATCCGCCATCACTAAATAGAGATGGGGGCAGGTACCAGCTTCCTTTCATCTGGAACAATGTCCTCACCTTGAATGGGGGGGGCGCGCAACCCCGCAATTTCCCGAGGTCTCAGTGACGACGAATGACGTCAACCACTGTGAACAAGATGGCGGATGCTGTTGAAAGCTTAGTGTGTGAACTGAGTGTTATCCTTGACTAAAATTTATTGTTAAACTTAAATACAAGGGTGAGTAACTGTTTGAGGGATTTACGGGAATGGCCAATAAGAGTTACCCTATAGACTACAAAGTGGGAGATGTGTTAGATGTGATCATATAAGTTAGCTCAAATTGAAAGACCTCCTATGAAAGAAAGTAAATTTCCACCATGAATGTTATTGCTTGAGCGATGTACGGTAGAATCTCTCTATTAGGACCACCTTTGGGACCAGTGCTAGTTGGTCTCAATAGAGAGGTGGTCTCTATACCGAGGTTCATTTTGGAAGCTTTATGTAGGTTTGGGACCATGAAAAGTGATCTTATTATAGAGGTGGTCTCAAGAGAGGTGGTCGCAATGGGAGGTGTACCTCATTGGGTGAACAGATGTTTTTGTAAACAAGTGAAAACGGGGCAGATGACGGTTTCCGACTCAAAGAGGCCCATAGTGAACAGCAAAAGGCTAAGAAAAGACAACAGGAAGATTGATAAGGTGAACTGAAAAAAGTGTAATATCAGTGCAAGTGGTAGAAAAACCCACCATTGTTGTAAGAAAAACACTTTGAATTGTTGACATTAATCAGAAACTGTGCAGTATCAAATGTAATCCTTTGAGGCTCATTGTAGCATGGCTGAGCGCATGTGCTGGCGGAGGACCATGGGCCAACACCCCCTGAAACCTCCTCTGCTTTATTGATCGAAATTGATGTGACTGTATGAAACAAGGATTGGTTTGAAAATCAAACCGTTTGATGGGGCAAGGATTTAAAACTCAAGTTTATTTAAGCTGTCTGAGTCACCTTTTAACATAAAGCCAGGTAGGCTGAAAGCTGGATACATTCATTGGTTTGGGCAGCAAAAATATTGAAAAATATAAAATAGCAAAAAAACAAAAAAAAAAAACAGAACTTATTTTGTAATATTTTCGTTGGCTAAATGAAAAAATTTGAAATGTTAAAACTTTTAAATACATTTTTTTAAAAAATTTGTTGAGGTACTTAATAAAGAAAAAGAATTTTAAATATGTCACAAATCAAAAAAAAATTGAAGCTATGGTGAAAATAATTCCCCACGATGTTTTTCGAGGCCTTTATATATTTTAGAAAAGATGCAATGGTTTATCGTGATTCGATTGTCTCATTGCCTTTCCACCCCTGTACGTTCTGTCTATTACCTTCCTCCTTTTTTTTTCCCCAGGTGCTATACCAGAATCATAATTGTGACGGAATTTATACTGATGTTAATTCTTTTTTTTTTATGTTTCCCTACAGCAGACACAATATAAGAGATAGAGATAAAACCAATCCAACCTCAAGCAATAGTCATGCTTTGTTGATTCATTGGTCTTAGATATTTTAGGAAGCAAAATGAGATTGATAAGGCATTTAAAATTCTGTTGCCGGTCTATAATTGTAGATTTTCATTTTTTCACGAATGATTGGTCAGGCCATGATTGAATTATTGCATTGTTACTTTTCCACACAAATTATTGGTCAGGTAATGGCCTTTTTCCGCCTTAGCCTTGGCTTGTTCCTGTACCACATAACACACAATCACATCTTCCACCACCCATGCACATCTGGGCCGTAGCTACATATGAGGCAGGGGAGGCAACTGCCTCCTCTTTTTATGGAGATCACCCTGTTATTGGAGAGATTTTTTAATCTTTTTTCCACTTTTTCTGTCATAGATAGCTTTAGAAGCTATGAAAAGGGTCTAAATTCAGACATTTTCATGTGGTGGTGGGGTTCATGCCCTCAAACCCTCCTAGCTATGGTGCTTGTCTGCACCCTCGCCCAATCCTGGCTACAGCCCTGCACATTGTTTCTCCCAGGTGCCGAGCTGCTGCCCCAGACGGTGACAGAGATCCAGGGCGTCCTGGTGGAGACCGGCTGCTACAAGCCGGGCGGCCAGAGCCCCGAGAAGGGAGAGAGCGAGAAGTCCTACAAGGGCCACCGCGACTTCCCCTACAACAACGAGCTGTACAAACCGGCCGTGATTCTGGAGAACGTCCACTGCGCCATACAGTACATCCTCGACCGAGAGCAGATCTCCTTCCAGTAATGACGTATGACGTACTACGAGGCTACGACGTACGCTCTGCTCGAACGCTTTACGTCAAAATCCAGTAGCTAGTGTGACGTCAATTTGAACGCTTAACGTAAGATTCGGTACATAAAATGACGTACCAGCCTTAAAAACGGCATCATTTTCAGCGAGTGGTGCTTCTTACTCTAGAACGATGCTGAATTTGTATTTTTTTTTGTTTAATGTGGTGACTGATTGTTTAGAGTTTTATTTGGGAAAGTTGGAAAATGAGTTTTAAGTACCGTTCTTTTGAGTGATCATTTTCATTTTGATTGTGAAATATGCAGAGAATTATTGAAAACATTATGTTTGAAACACTTTGATAGTTCAACACTTTTTCTGTGTTCTTAAAGCCCTTTTGAAAACTGCAGTGTGACTGTTTTATAAGCTGCTTCATTTGAAACATTTTCAGCTTGATTTTAAACACATTTTAATGAGATTTGAGCATTTGAATATTGAAGAATAGACGATGCAGAAAGTTCTTCCAATGGCATTGAGAATGATTCTCTGGACTGCTAATACCAAGTTTCATTTCATAAATACTTTGTGATATATTTATGCTTTTGAAGCTTGATACTATTGTATGGATGTGTAATTAATTCTAGACTAATGTGTAACTGCACAGCAGTGGATATTTATTTTGCTAGAATATTTATGGATGAAGTGTGTATAATTAAATTGCAATCCTAAATGGATTGTGTGGTGTCAAGTTACAATACAAAAGAGACAGTTGGCTAGAAGAGTTTACTGCTTCAGTGTTATTACATAGATCACAGGATATAGACTATTATATAAAGTTCATGCAAAGAACATTTATATTTCCCTATGCTGTGTTTCGGTATTTTGCAAGAACATTTGCTAATATTATAGGTATTGCGCTTGTGGGGGAGATTTGTACAAAGCTGAACAATATGCTATGTTCTTGTATTTTTTTTTGTTCAGAGATATATGTGACATATTGGTGTCAGTCAGTATATTAATTTTGCACAAATGACTGAGTTTTTGTTGCAAATTGTGTGTGTTTGTTGTTAGTTGTTGATGTTTTACACAACAGGGTAAATAATGTATGTCAGGAGAGTTCATTGTTATGCAATGTCTGAGTTAGCTATTTATTTTAATTTATAGTCAGTATTATTTGTGATATTCACAATAAAATTTAGAATTGCACTTTGTGTTGTTTTGTCCTTGAATAAAATATTCCCCACAAAACATGAAACAAAAATTCAATATTTCAAGCAAATGAATAAAAAATCCTAACAATATTGTGCATATTTTCTAAAAGAGTTAATTTTTATGAAAATTTTATTTCCATAACTTTCACAGATGTTAAATCTAAAGAACTGCTAATTCTGTGATAAAGTTTTAAGAGTTGCATTTGATGACCTACAGTGTATGGTGGTCTGTTGGCAGGCTTTCGATAATATATATTTGTTTTGAAACTATTTATCTAAGTATAACAAATAAAACTTAAATAATTACTTGCAAAAGATAGGATGTATCAATTATAATGGAAAATTTAGCATAACTTTAAACATGAGATCATTGACCTGTCGTTGAGAGTGATGAAGACCACAATTAGATATTTGTTGGAATTGTATGCAAATGTATGGTGTATATTTATGAAAATAGAATCAAAATATGAACTTTAATTCTGTGCAATTTAATCAGTAAATTCATTTGGGGTTTTAACCTAGATAATGAGAGTGGCAAGCACTTGTTTGTGTGATGGGTTTAACGATTTATATTAGGCTACTTTACATACCAGCCTGTCGACGACAGCATAAAAGTACTGAGCTATGGGGGGTGTACTGATATGTAGGGGTCTTGTATCATATATGCTAATTAATAGTTGTAAAAGAACATATATGATAACTAGCAGGTCCGCGTCCTACAGACACAACAGGCAAACGATACCTGCAAAATAAAATTTATAAGGTTTAATTTGTTCTCAAGAGTCTGCTCTTAATGTATTTTAGTTTTTGATTCTAAGCTTGTGTTGAGATCAATCTTATTCCACTATTGTGTTGTAAGTGAACTGACCATATAACCACAATGTCCTATAAGATATGTATATTTTTGGTTACCTTTGGATATTTTAGCTCTGATAAAGAACTTCATGTTCAAAAGCGCTTAGCAAAAATAAATAAACTTGTAAATTTTAAATCTTTGGCACTTACTTATTTTGTACAGCAGTTAAGCCGACACAACACACATACTAAGAATAATGAGAGGATTTGCTGCAGTTCAAATACTAGTAATGAATTCGACTAACCACAATGTCACTTCCGAATAAAATTGCCGTGAACCCATACGGCACGGCATGAGTCAGGCAAAACATTAAAGGGTCATTTGTTTGCTTAATATTTGGTCTAAAAATAAGTTTTAACTAAGAGACCGGCAATATAATTTGTATGGTTTAATATGGTTTTAAACAATGCCGCACTTCATCTATTGAGTCTATATTTCTAAGCTGGTGTTTGGCCCATAAAAAACATTTATGTCATATTGAAACTTAGTTTGAATGCTTGTCAAGTTAGCAGACATGGGAAAGGAGTGTACAATATTATACTGGAAAATATATCAACAGCGATCCGTTCCTGCAAACGGCAAAAAAAAGGAAAATGTAATCACAATGCAATTATGTTACTACCAGTTTTGCATTCTTTCCTAAACAACTACAACACTGTTTTAAAACATGTGAAAAAACTAGACTGGCTGAGTACAAGCATGATTACCATGGTATCGCCCTCTTTGAAGAGGTGATAACCCTCTCCGGGTTATCGGACGCTTCTGAATCATGATAACCAATGAAATTACACGAAAAAAAGAATTATAATGTCAAATACATCTCAACGATCTTAATACGATCTTAATTTCTTAATACGATCTTAATTTCTTAACAAACCAACCTGCCTATACAAACCATTTAAAACCAGTAATTATTGTTTTTGGCAGTATTCCATCTCGTTTACAGTAAAATAAAATTCATTTTAGACCATAAAGGGAGTAATTAAGATATTCAATCAATTATAACCATACAGAGAGAGAAATAGTCTTCAATTTGACATTTGTTGTTATAGATCATGAAAATATGCAGTGTTCATAATGTTGGCGACTTCTGCTGTGAGTCAGTGTTTTAAACACTGGCTTGTACCCATTAATTAGTCCGCCCGTCCGTCCGTCCATCCATCCATCCGTCCATCCGTCCATCCGTCCGGTTCGTTACCCCCTACAGGTCGCATCGTTTGAGCTAGATGCTCAGATTTGGCATGTCGGTTGGAAATGGTGACCACAAGAACCCTATTTCACATGGGCCCAAATGGTTCATATTTGGGCCCATTTGGGCCCATTATTAGTCCATTTTACTAGTATTCAATATGCTTTAGCCAGCATATGGAAAAATCAATATCATAAGGCAGCAACATTAGTCTAGCCTGGTGCTGTTAGCTGCTGAAATATGAATATTGATTTTTTTTTGACAATATATAGACAGTGGCATTCAGTGCTTTTCCAGTGTTTTTAAACACTGGTTTTGCCCTCACTGAGGCGCTTTTCATATCTATGTTTATGTTGCAATATAGAATAGAGTCTGTCCACGTAATACTTAGAAAAGCATGCTATTATTATTCTCGTATTTGATCTAGCCAAAAATGTTTTATTATGCAACATTGTTGTGTCACAATTCTTTTATGATAGCAATATCCTACATTGTATGTATTATGTAAATGGCAGTAATTCGCATTTAATGTACAATTGTCTTTCCTTACCATTGTTTTTATATCTTTTAAACTATGACTACAATATTTTATATAAATTTATTGCTTTGCGATTGCTGTTATGTATTGTTGATTGTTTATTGCTGAGTATAATTTAGACAGACTGTAATATAACCTGAGAAGTATTGTTTTAGTTTTATATTCAAATAATAATATCAGTTGTACTATTTTATTTTGATAATATAATCTTTTAGTCTTTTTCTGTATTGTTTTGGAGACTTATTAGTGAAACATTTAGAATAGAAATTTAGAAATATGAAATTTATTTATTCAAAATGATATCATATAGTTGTATTTCAATTTTGGCAAAAGAAATATCATTTAGTAAATTTGTAAAATTTTGTAAAATTGAGAACATCTCTGTTGATATGAAAAGCTTTGAAATAAAAACATAAAAAGAGAAGTTTATATTGTGGTTATAAACAGAACACAGTGGTAAGGAAAGACAATTATACATAGAATGGGACTTTTATTATAGCACTATTGTGCAAAAGTGGCTAAACGATTTATTTTAATCTTCTTTTTACCTACTATGTATTACTAGATGTTGTATGTGCATATATATATTGTATATTTGTATAATGTATTCTATGACATATTCCCTATTTTATATGGAAATCATGCAAAATAGAATACTGTTATTCTTAATTAATTGGTCACATAGGTGTTGTTACCAATTTCCCCATGTAAGTTCTCTTATGAATTCAGCTATTTGATGTTATTTTCCAGGAAGTTGGAGTTGCTCCCATCACACAACCAATGAGATTGCACCAACCAGCAGAGCTAGAACTGCAGTCATTGGCCAATTGTTCTAGAATCCTAACAACTGGAGATAAAAATAATGTGCCAATTTGTGGTTTTTTTTCATTGAAAAAGTTGCTGAATATTGAAATTTAAATATGAGTATGGCATTACTAAGCATGAATGCAGCAATATATTGCTTCATTACAAGGAAGTGTTTATGTTCAAATGTATTTATGAACTTTCTTTTTAAGCTGTTACTTGTTTTTGTTTAAGAAGTTGAGTATTAAATTTAGATATTAGTTTATAATTATATTATGTGATTCAGCTTTTTATCCGCTAATCTTTATTTTTATTACATATTGTTTTTAACCATAGATGATTGGAAAGTATTTTCAAATTGCAAATTGTGATCACAAATGTTTTTATTCCAGTGTTTTCACAGTGACATAAAATTAATTTTATCAACCGTCGTTTGTGTCCGTCCATCCGTCCGTCCATCCGCAACCCCTCTACAGGTGGACTAATTTGAATGGAGGCTCAAATTTGGCATGTCAATTGGAAATGGTGACCACAAGAACCCTTTTCTGGGCCCAAATGGTCCATATTTGGGCCCATTTGGGGCCCATTATTAGGTCTATTTTTAGTATTCAATATGCTTTAGCCAGCATATGGAAAAATCAATATCATAAAGGCAGCAACATTAGTCTAGCCTGGTGCTGTTAGCTGCTAAATATGAATATTGATTTTTTTGTAATATATAGACAGTGGCATTCCAGTTTTTCCAATATAAAACACTGGTTTGATATTATTTTATAAACATTTTATATCAGTATTCTGCCATACACCGGATTGAATGGTTTATATTTTAAAGAACTTCTCTGTGTGTTGGTGTTTTTACCAGCAAATTGTAGTTTAATATGTTTTTATACAGAATTTAATATTTTTATATTAATCATTAATATTAATATTTTTATATTATTTCATATCCTAATTATATCCTAACATTTTGTTATGAACCTAGTCAATGAAGTACATGTATGTAAAATGGTGAATGTATTTGTAGTTCTTCTTAAAGTGTGAGAGTTAAATTAAAATGAACACATATTTTCATAATTTTTCTTGTGCCTTTGTAGAAATGCACAAAATTGCTGATATTGTGTCTTTCAGTGCTTTTAGTAATTGAATGACATTATGAAAAATTCTTGCTGTATCTAAAGTGTGTTGATTGGCACTTACAGTTGGTAGAAAAACTCTTGTTTGCAAAACACACATTTATTCACATTTGCTTTGAACGTTGATGTGTTATGAGATGTTTTACATTTTACAAGTCTTTGGACTTAACAAACATAGCTTCCATATATACACTTACAACGACTCACATACAATGAAATTTCAAATTAATCATCAAGACATTAATTGCTGCAATATATACAAGGACACAGCAAAAACTTCATCTTATTCAAAGCATACAGAATAAACTCTTTGTTACTTACAATGTTCAGCCATGTTATTATATATGTAAAACGTTGTGCCCAAGTTATTAGCAGTACTCCAATTCTTGGTATCACCAAAACGCACCTAAACAGTCACTAAACAAAAAACTATTCACCCTTTGAGAGTTTCCCCCACTATGTCCAGCTATAAAGTAGGCTGTGTGTGCTACCTTGGAGGTAGACCTTTGTATGGATGATGCCAATAACTTGGGTGGAGCGTCTATAGCTACATATTTGTCCTTACAAACAGACAAAGATAGGAATGACATCCATATATAGTATACTATTGGTATCATACATACATAGGTAGCACAGATTGTTAACCATGTCAATCAACTAAAACAACCGTTCCTCCACATACTAAAACAATCTTGTATGAACGAAAAACAGTATGAATGTGATATACTTGTGACCACAAAACACATTTATATTTTACACATTACACATGCT
>CM032663.1:55268317-55287144 GCA_019095985.1 Streblospio benedicti
CTGTGTCAAGGGAGATCAGTGCAGTGGTAGCACGTCCGCCCACCATGTAGACTGTAAGAAAAACACTAATGATTGATTGACATGTGAATCAGAAACTGTGTGATAAGCAACGATGTAATCCTTTCTAACCCTGATTGTTCTAGCGACACGCCGGAGGTGGACATCGTGGGCGCCAACCTCTACCAGCGCTACATCGACCGCCTGGTGCGCCGCAGGAACAACATCGACGACACGGAGAACGGGGGCAAGGATCCGGAACTCATCGACCCGGAGCTGTCGCAGTCACGCAACATGCCACCAGGTAGGCTGAAAGTCTGGATACATTCATTGGTTTTGGGCAGCAAAAATATTGAAAAAATAACGCGAGGCTGAAAATTGGTGAAAAAATAATAGCGTTTCATTTGGCTAGAAAAAAATTGTCAAGTCACACTTACAGTCACCTAGTCTCATGTTAGGATTATCTCAGATGTTGGGATTAAACACTGAAGTTTCATAACCTTTCACTATTAAGAAGATTAAACGCTGAAGTTCTTAGCCTTTCACTATCCACATTGTTTCTGTCCAGGTGCCGAACTGCTGCCCCAGACGGTGACTGAGATCCAGGGCGTCCTGGTGGAGACCGGCTGCTACAAGCCGGGCGGCCAGAGCCCCGAGAAGGGGGAAAGCGAGAAGTCCTACAAGGGCCACCGCGACTTCCCCTACAACAACGAGCTGTACAAACCGGCCGTGATTCTGGAGAACGTCCACTGCGCCATACAGTACATCCTCGACCGAGAGCAGATCTCCTTCCAGTAGCCATTTTCTATTGCTAGACAACCGTGTGACGTCAATTTGAACGCTTGACGTAAGATTTGGTACGTAAAAATGGCGTACCAGCTTTAAAAACGGCATTTTTTTCAGCGAGTGGTGCTTCTTACTCTGGAACAATGTTGAATTTGTATTTTTGTTTTGTTTTAATGTGGTGACTGATTGTTCAGAGCTTTATTTGAGACAGTTGAAAAATGAGTTTTAAGTACAGTTCTTTTGAATGATCATTTTCATTTTGATTGTGAACTATGCAGAGAATTACTGAAAATATTATGTTTGAAACACTTTTATAGTTCAACACTTTTTCTGTGTTCTTAAAGGCCTTTTGCAAACTGCAGTGTGACTGTTTTATTAAGCTGCTTCATTTGAAATATTTTCAGCTTGATTTTAAACACATTTTAATTAGATTTGAGCATTTGAATATTGAAGACTAGAAGATGCAGAACGTTCTTCCAATGGCATTGAAAATGATTCTCTGGACTGCTAATACCAAGTTTCATTTCATAAATACTTTGTGATATATTTATGCTTTTGAAGCTTGATACTATTGTATGGATGTGTAATTAATTCTAGACTAATGTGTAACTGCACAGCAGTGGATATTTATTTTGCTAGAATATTTATGGATGAAGTGTGTATAATTAAATTGCAATCCTAAATGGATTGTGTGGTGTCAAGTTACAATACAAAAGAGACAGTTGGCTAGAAGAGTTTACTGCTTCAGTGTTATTACATAGATCACAGGATATAGACTATTATATAAAGTTCATGCAAAGAACATTTATATTTCCCTATGCTGTGTTTCAGTATTTTGCAAGAACATTTGCTAATATTATAGGTATTGAGCTTGTGCGGAAGATTTGTACAAAGCTGAACAATATGTTATGTTCTTGTATTTTTTGTTCAGAGATATATGTGACATATTAGTGTCAGTCATTATATTAATATTTGCACAAATGACTGAGTTTTTGTTGCAAATTGTGTGTGTTTGTTGTTAGTTGTTGATGTTTTACACAACAGGGTAAAAATGTATGTCAGGAGAGTTCATTGTTATGCAATGTCTGAGTTAGCTATTTATTTTAATTTATAGTCAGTATTATTTGTGATATTCACAATAAAATTTAGAATTGCACTTTGTGTTGTTTTGTCCTTGAATAAAATATTCTCCACAAAACATGAAACAAAAATTCAATATTTCAAGCAAATGAATAAATCTTAACAATATTGTGCATATTCTCTAAAAAGAGTTAATTTTATGAGTTTTTGTCAACTTAGTACTTGCACAGATGCTAAATCTAAAAGAATTGTTAATTCTGGGATAAAGTTTTACGTGTTGTATTTATTTTGACATTTGTATTGTCTGTTTAAGACAAATAAAAAACTATTTAAAGTATAACAAATAAAAACTTAAACAATTACTTGCAAAAGAAAGGATGCATTAATTATGATGGAAAAATTTAGCATAACTTTAAACATGAGATCATTGACCTGTCGTTGAGAGGATGAAGACCACAATTAAATATTTGTTGAAATTGTATGCAAATGTTTGGTGTATATTTATGAAAATAGAATCAAAATTTGAACTTTAATTCTGTGCAATTTAATCAGTAAATTCATTTGGGGTTTTAACCTAGATAATGGGAGTGACAAGCCACTTGTTTGTGTGATGGGTTTAACGTTTTATATTAGGCTACTTTTACATAGCAGCCTGTCGACGACAGCATAAAAAAAGTACTGAGCTATGGGGGTGTACTGATATGTGGGGGTCTTGTATCATATATGCTAATTAATAATTGTAAAGAACATATATGATAACTAGCATTACAAACAATGCCAGGCAAACAATATCCACTAAAATAAAATTTATAAGGTTTAATTTGTTCCATCAAAAGTTTGCTCTTAATGTATTTTAGTTTTTGATTCCAAGCTTGTGCTGGGAGCAATCTCATTCCACTATTGTGTTGTAAGTGAACTGACCTATAACCACAATGTCCTATAAGATATGTATATTTTTGGCTACCTTTGGATATTTTAGCTCTGATAAAGAACTTCATGTTCGAAAAGCACTTAGCAAAAAATAAATAAACTTGTAAATTTTTCATCTTTGGCAACTACTTATTTTGTACAGCAGTTAAGATAACACAACACACATACTAAGAATAAATTTGTTGACCTAATCTGCAGTTCAAATACTAGTAATGAATTCGACTAACCACAATGTCACTTCCGAATAAAATTGCCACCGAACCCATGATCCATGTGTACGGCATGAGTCAGGCAAAACATTAAAGGGTCATTTGTTTGCTTAATATTTGGTCTAAAAATAAGTTTTAACTAAGAGACCGGCAATATAATTTGTATGGTTTAATATGGTTTTAAACAATGCCGCACTTCATCTATTGAGTCTAAATTTCTAAGCTGGTGGTTAGTCCATAAAAAACATTTATGTCATATTGAATCTTAGTGTATGCTCTGTCAAGTTAGCAGACATGTGAAAGGAGTGTACAATATTATACTGGAAAAATATCTCCAACAGGGATCCGTTCACAATGCAAACGGCAAAACAATGAGCATGTAATTACAATGCACACGGGAAAAGGCCTGAAAAAAATCGTTTGCAAACTGATAAATAACTAAAACCGGGTGAGTTTGTAATGTATTGTGTTTTCGGGTGAGTTCTTGATGCGTATAACGGTCATTGATGCGCCACAAGAACGATCCTGAAATAATTCATGTTACACAACGACCCCGCTTTTTGTAATTTATAATTCTTTTCTAAACAATTACAGCACTTTTTTTTAAAAATGTTAAAAATTAGTCCGTAGTACAAGCATGATTTTGCATGGTATTCAAAATCCCTTTGAAGAGGCGCAATAGCCCTCTTTTCACTTATCGGATACTTCTGGATCAGGATAACCAAATGAATTATTCATCTAGAATTATAATGTCAAATACATCTTAACGATTTAATACAATCTTTAATTTCTTAATACGATCTTAATTTCTTAACAAACCAACTTTGCCTATACAAAACATTTAAACCAGTAAATCATTGTTTTGAAAGTATTCCATCTCATCATGTTACCATGGGGCATTTATCCAAAACTTTTAATATTAATCAGGTTTATCACGACAGGATGGACACTTTTTCATTTGATTTTCACGTCTGCTATTCTGTTGCTATTACTTAAAATAGATTTTTAACATGTAGCGTAAGTTGAAACAAATTTAGAGATTCTGCCATTGGTGTGTAAACAATTAAAGAGCTGATCTTCACTTCTAAATTGCAGGCCCAAGTTGCCCCTTTGTCCATATACTATCACATCATTTTACGCATATGATCAAGGACTTTAAAGGCAATGTGAATGATCAACCTCGAAAAAAAATAATGGTCTTTGTCTTGAGACACAAATGTTTATGGGTTAAAGAGGTAATATGTTTTAATTTACAATCACATTTACTGGTATTTCATACAAAATGTGTTTTTATGACATAAAATTGGTGGCTGCCAAAACTGATAAACGTTGAAAAACTAAAAAATAAAATCTATTTGAGCCGTGCATTTGCCATAAGAGTGAAGTTTAAGTTTTCCCCAGTCACTGGTCGTCTGCAATTTTGAAAATAAGACCGGTCTTTTGCCCATAACTTAGTCAATTTCCATGAGCACAATATCCCGATTAAAGATTCATAATCCTATCTCCAAATCTTTTTAGAAAAGTACTTTCCACACATGGAATACGATAAATGGTAATGAAATGATCTTTAAATATTTAAAGTTGTATTAGTTTAGAAAATATGAACTCATGACCATTTTGATGGTGGTGTTGCAGAAATATTTACTGTTCATTTGCCCCTTTGAGCAGTTTCAGATCCGATTTATGACAAAAATACTTTAAAATTGCACATTTTTCAATTCAGGGTTACAATCCCATGGCGCTTAGTAGGTTAGAATAACCAGTTTCATCGCACATTATTATATTAACAAATGTTCTTGCTTCTCAAATATTCAGGATGGGTAGGAAAAAATTGAATGAATTCAAATGGCAGAAGTTTTGTTCCATTTTTTATTCTATTTATATATTCTGAAAAGAAGAATTTTTTAAATAACTGTTTGGTAGCTGATTAGGATTAATGATCTTGCAGGGTCCGAATCAACATGTTTGTCAATAACGAGGCTGCGCGCGCATTTCAAAGAAATTGCGGGCGGAAGTGAGCGTGTTGTTGTAGTATTTATAGTGGCAAAAACGGACGTTTTTATGAAAATACTTAAAATTTTATATCATATAATTATCTATCTGTCATATTATATATAAAACTGGAACATGCCTCGTTCGTGTTGTGTGTGGGAATGTACAGCTAGAGGTGGCACTTTGAGTAAAACACGATTTTACAGTTTTCCTAATCTAAAAAATAATAGTGATGGACGACAGAAATGTATAAATGCAGTGGAAATTATTGTGGTGTCCCCAAATAAATGCCATCCCGAGGATATTGCCACAGGATTAAGGAAAAGATGGGAAGCTAAGCAGTTGGGTGTGTTAGTGTCATTCGGTGACAGGTATGTACTGGTCCAAAATTAACTGCAATATAGTACATGCATAGATCAATATATATAGTAGTCTTAATATAATTATTGTTGTTAGACATGGGCTGTTAGACATAATATCCCAATTTCTGTTAGTGTCACCATGTATTTTTTTTTAATCTTAATCTAAATGTTTTATCATAGCCTAAAATATTTTTTTTTTACTTTTGCCTTTTTTTTGCCAATGTATATGCATTTCCATTGACCTTACTACATATGTACTCTGCATAAAAATTGCAGGTAAACCAAATGAGGATCCTGATCATCCTGACTATGTGCCTTCTTTGCACATGGGAGCAACCCCAACCAAAACACCAATTAAGATAGATAGAAATCAACATCTCAAGAGAAGTTCCATCATTTCATCATCTACTTCATCGTTACCATCTACATCGACCGCGATCTACACTACAAGAGTCTACATGTACATTGTACATCACCTGTGGTTCATGAAGTAATATGCAAAAACTCTATATGTGTCACCAAAATATCTTCTCGAAGAAAGAATTCAAGGTTACATGCACATTGTGATAGTCTTCAGATGGAAAACAACTTTGTTAAAAATGAATGAGATGTTCTAAAAAAATAAACTGGCCAAATTTTTGTCACCTCTCGAACATCTTGTTGACTCTAAGTTCGAATTCCAACCGTGGCGAGTTTTTATCGGGTGTTTATTATAGTTTTTACTTTTATATCCGACAGGCGTACGGTTTATAAGGAGAATCAATTGTATTTAACTCTTATGAAATTGAGATTAGGTTTATCCAACAGGGACTTATCTTATTGTTTTGGAATCTCAGTAGGTACTGTTTCATATATTTCTAATGAATGTATTCCAATATTGACATCACATTTACACTTTTTAATCAAGTGGCCTACAAAAAATGTGTACTAGTTAGCAATATGCCCAAGACATTTTTCAAGAGCTTTAGTAAATGTAGAGTGATAATTGATTGTACTGAATTTTGACTGTTTGTGCTGCTCTCACAAATCTACAACCAAAATTAATCAAATGAATCATAACTACTGCAGTTGTAATATGAAATTCTTTCTATTATCCTTCGACTTGGGTTGAAATTTAAATTACTGTGTTAACCATTCTGTTGAATCACTTGTTCCTGAAATGTTAGTAGACATCGTAATTTTTATGAGAACATGTAGAAAAACTAAAGTTTTTACAATATGTAGTTTATTCTTAATGAGTTAATAAAATATAGTTAACATACTACAATTTAAACTACAATTTGTTTATATTTGTGTTATTTTGTGTACATCAATCAGTTAAAACTGGTCAAATGAAAGTAATAAATGATAATAGATGAAGCAATAAATATCAACTGAAAAAGATTGTAATGCAAGCGACATGTTTGCTCATAATTATGTAAAAAGTTGTTCTGTTGTGATAAGAAACCTACTATTCAAGTTTATGAAGAGACTTGAGAACTCAAGCAATAAAAATGTGCTCTCAGTGCTAAACTTAGAAATGAGATGGAGGTCTAGAATCAGGTGTCACTGGCTAAAACTCCTTCATGTTCAACCTGCATTTCTCTACATGGTACCTTAATTATTTCTTCTTCTATGTTATTAAGTATTATGTATAGTATTGTAATTTTTTACTTCCCCGGTAAAATGTGTTGTTATGTATGGTAGTTTGATTTAATTATTATGTCTAGTGTAATTTTTACTTCCCCGGTAAAATGTGTTGTTATGTATGGTAGTTTGATTTATTTTCTTTTTGCTTCGTAATTTCTGTAATTGTGTCTTCTGCGATTGTATTTGTTCTTTGCAATTGTATTTCAACATGTATTATATATATTTTTATTGTGTAATATTTCTATGGACCTTGTAATCTATGTATATATAGTATTATGGATGTGTCTGAAATAAACGTAAATAAAATAATAATAAAATAACTGCTTATCTTGCCAATAATGAGAATATAGAAAAACTTTACCAAACGACGACAGTGCATTAAAAGATCCACAGTATTTGTGTTTTAAAACATTGGCTGGTTCAAAAGAAAGAAATACAATAAATTTATATATTTTTTTATTTATAACTTTATTTCCGACAAATATCCATATAAAATCATGCATGATAAAAACAAACTGTCAAACAAATAATTCTTTACACCACAGTATGGTCAGACTGGAAACATTAAAAAAGGAAAATTGAATCAATAATATGCCTGAATCAGCTCATTTTCTGATTCAAATAATCGCAGTCGGAAGCGATAACAAGCCTTCCTTTAAAACAGCTTTCAAACCATCAATGTTATTATGTACATATATGCATGACATACTTGTACCTCTTTTGATTTTAAACAATTTTCTGTATATATCATTAAAAGCTACATTTAATTTGTTCATACCTTCAGATGAATACTTAGACCAGAGATGTCCACCATACACATCACAAAAAATGTTTCAAACAATACTTGTTTAACCTCATCTGAACAATCTTAAATTTCGCAATTAATGAATTACCCTTGGCATACAAATACTTCTTATGGTGGACTAGATCATCCTCATCATTACTTTCATCATTTAACAATACCCCAAGATATTTGATGCAATGAACATATTCAAGCTCAATTTTGTTCAAATAGATAGAAGGTACATATAAATTATTTAGACAACACATTTTGGTCTTTGACATTGCCATTGAGTTATAGATCCACACCATACTTAGGCAGCACATTTCAAAGAAAAACAAATAATTAGACTGGCCTCTGTCACTTACCATTCATACTTACACCTATACGCTCACAACCACATAATACATAGCTGAACACTAATGTAAATAAAAAGACACCCTCCATATTACAAACAGGAGCAGGTGTCAATACTTACTGCACATTTGACAGCCATTTACCGAAAATCTATACATTGACATCGCATAAAGCGGCAAATAAATAAATCCTGTGATAATGTACTATCGGATCCCTAAGATATTTACATTTTAATCCGAAATACCTTATAAAATGAAAGTCTGAAGATCCCAGTAATTGAGAAATAAAAAGTATGCCCCCCACATCTGTTCAAGGGTGTTCCTATCTTAATAATGGTAGGATTCACACGTCACGTTAAGCAACAATCATGACACTTTATTCTGCCTTCTTATCCAACTTATTCTATCTAATCAATTGGGATTTAAAATACCTTACAAAACATCTTAATTTCTTAACAAACCAACTTGCCTATACAAAACATTTAAACCAGTAATTATTGTTTTGACAGTATTCTATCTCATCATGTTGCCATAGGGCATTTATCCAAAACTTTCAATATTAATCAGGTTTATCACTACAGGATGGACACTTTTTCATTTGATTTTCATGTCTGCTATTCTGTTGCTATTACTAAAAGAGTTTTTTAACATGTAGCGTAAGTTGAAACAAATTTAGAGACTGCGTTTGGTGTGTAACAATTCCCGTCTTTGTCCATCGTCAAGTTGGCGCATATGAAAAGACTTGTAAAGGCAGTGTGAATGATCAACCCGTGAAAGTCGACGATGGTCTTTGTCTTGAGACGCAAATGTTTATGGGTGCTTCAGGTACGTGTTTTAAGGACATTTACAATCACATTTAATGGTATTTCATACAAAATGTGTTTTTGACATAACATTGATGGCTGCCACGCTGATAAACGTTGAAAAAAAATAAATACATCTATTTGAGCCGTGCACTCTTCATAATAGTGAAGTTTGCAAGTTTTCCCCAGTCACTGGTCATCTGCAATTTTGAAAATAAGACCGGTCTTTTGCCCATAACTTAGTCAATTTCCATGAGCACAATATCCGATTAAAGATTCATAATCCTACCTCCAAATCCTTTTAGAAAAGTACTTTCCACACATGGCATACGATAAATGGTACTTGAAAATGATCTTTAAATATTTAAAGTCGTATTAGTTTAGAAAAACCCGGAACTCTCATGACCATTTTGATGGTGGTGTTGCAGAAATGTTGACAGTTCATTTGCCTTCTTGAAAGTCATGGATCGCACTAGGTTTGCGTACATGTTAGTGTTTATCAGGTAAAGAGCCTCGTTTTGGTAGCTGCGTGAGATTAGGCCATAAGCATGTATTTCGTGCTCCAGACTTCACACTCGCTTTCTTGCAAGGTGAACTCATGACACGTGAGATAAATCTGTCAGTGTATAAACTATACGGGCTTTATCCAGTTGATCTCATCATTTAACATTTAAATTGATGTATCAATAGCAAATGTGTTCTTTATACGTTTCATATATTTTTATACCTTTGTTTATGTTGCAATATGAAATAGATCCTGTCCAAGTAATACGTAGACAATCATGCTTGTATTCTCGTATTTTATATAGTCAAAATGTTTTATTATGCAACATTGTTGAGTCACAATTCTTTTATGATGGCGATATCCTATGGCAGTAAGTCGCATTTCATGTATAATTGTCTTTCCTTGCTACTGTTTTTTTTTTGTTTTTTTTTTGTTTTTTTTTTAAACTTTGACGACAATATATTCTTCTTTTTTATATAAGTTTATTGCTTTGTGATTTCTGTTATGTATTGTTAATTTTATATTTGAGTATAATTTAGACTGACTGTACTATAACTTCATCATCATGAGAACTGGTCTTAACATACACTCGATCCATATCTTTGCAGTTCTGCTCCTTGTAGCTAATGCATCCAAATATTCATGGAATGATGCTACAGAGCTGAAGTCATTTTCCAAGAGTATTGGCCTCAAGAGTTCCTCCGCTAGCATACGTAATGCTCTTACATTTTCTGGATACTTTTTACCGGTCAGCATCTTCTTAACACCTCCAAACGGCCCCGCTAGTACACCTGAAAGCCCTGTATTTTCCATCAGTGTCCCAACACTTCCCACATAGCTCATGAGGAAATGCATACCTCCAAGTCGGAGGTATACATCTATTGTCATCACTGCGAGGAAAGCATTACCATGTATATCACGTATACTCTACAATACCATACTCTGGTGGCCATCTTGGATTTTGTTGCACCTTCTGCTTATTCAATAGGGCTGCAAAAAGCCTGGTTGGATTTCCCATCCACAAAAACCTTATTCTAGACATCAAATTTATGTTTCTATCACCACTATAACTCAGGATTTTTGGCCCGATAGCCAAATAAACCATATTTTGGCGGCCATTTTTAATTTTTTGCACTTCCTGTTTATTCAACATTGTTGGCAATGATCTAGATGGATTTGTTACCCGCCAAAACCCTATCGTAGACACCAAATTCGGGTTTCTATCATGCCTACAACATACATTTTGGGCCCCATAACCAAATAGACCTTATTTTGGCGGCCATCTTGAATTTCTCAAAACGCTCAAAGGTGAGAGGTCCACGCCCATATGGAACTGAAGGCCTAGACCCCATAGACAAATAATCTGGAGAGAAAAAAAAACTATATCAGAGAACTTCCGGGTTAGGCCAAAATCATGACTTTGGCTCCCAGACTAATGTAAGTTCTCTTATGAACTCCGCTATTTGATGTTATTTCCAGGAAGGTGGTGTTGCTCCCATCACACAACAAGATTGCACCAACCAGCAGAGCTAGAATTGCAGCCATTGGCCAATTGTTCTGGAATTCTAATCACTGGATATAAGAATAATGTGCCAATGGATTTTTCTTTCGTTCAGAAAGTTGCTGAATATTGAAATTTGAAAATATTTATGGCATTACTAAGTACGGATTGTTTATGTTCAAATGTATTTATGAACTTTCTTTCAAAGCTGTTACTTGCTTTCGTTTAAGAAGTTAAGTATTAAACTTAGATATTAGTTCTTAATCTATATAATTATAATACGTGATTCAGTTTTTTTGCCCCCTATCTTCATCTTTAGTGAATAAAGTTTGTTTTTTTTAACCATAAATGATTATTATTATATATTATATATATATATATATATATATATATATATATATATATATATATAATATATATATATATATATATATATATATATATATATGATACTATATTTTAAAAAATTTTTCTGTGTGTTGGTGTGTTTACCAGCAAATTGTAGTTTATGTTTTTATATAGGATTTCATATTTTTGTTTCAATCATTAATATTAATATTTTTACGTTATTTCATATCCTAATTATATCCTAACATATTGTTATGAGCCTAGTCAATGAAATACATGTATGTAATCTGATGGATGTATTTCTAATTCTTCTTTAAGTTGTGAAATTTAAATAAAATAAATACATATTTTCATAATTCTTCTAGTGCCTTTGTGAAAATGCACAAAATTGCTGATATTGTGTTTTTCAGTGCTTTTAGTAATTGAATGACATTATGAAAAATTCTTGCTGTATCTAAAAGGTTGATTGGCACTTACAGTCTTGGCAAAACACACTTTTTATTCACATTTGCTTTTAACGTTGATGTGTTATGAGATGTTTTACATTTTACAAGTCTTTAGACTTAACAAACATAGCTTCCATATATACACTTACAACGACTCACATACAATGAAATTTCAAATTAATCATCAAGACATTAATTGCTGCAATATATACAAGGACACAGCAAAAACTTCATCTTATTCAAAGCATACAGAATAAACTCTTGGTTACTTACAATGTTCAGCCATGTTATTATCAATGGTATGTAAACGTTGTGCCCAAGTTATTGGCAGTACTCCAGTTCTTGGTATCACCAAAACGCACCTATTAACATCACTAAACAAAAAACTATTCACCCTCTGAGAGTTTCCCCCACTACGTCCAGCTATAACGTAGGTTGCGCTTGCTACCTTGGCGGTAGACCTTTGTATGGATGATGCCAATAACTTGGGTGGAGCGTCTATAGCTACATATTTGTCTTAACAAACAGACAAAGATAGGAATGAAATCCATATAAAGTATACTATTGGTATCATACATAAATAGGTAGCACAGATTGTTAACCATGTCAACTAAAACAACCGTTCCTCCACTTACTAAAACAATCTGGTATGAACATAAAAAAAATGAATGTGATATACTTGTAACCACAAAACACATGTCTATTTTACACATTACACATACTTTGGCAATTATAATTCAGATTTGAACACATTGAACTATTACAAAATTTCAATTGAAGTTAATGACATCATATTGCAGGTGTCCATTCACAAGTTCACCTCATCTTAGGTAATGCAAACCTCATGTGCAGTATGAATACCAATACTGTAAAACTAGAATATTTTGTGGCTATTAAATTTTGCGATTTTCATCTATAGGTTATTTTGTGACTATTTAATTTTGCGATTTTGGTCGATCTTTAACCTACTTTTCATAGGCTATCAATGTTTGCTGACTATTTAAGTTTATGTTTTTGCACCCACCCACGAAATTCACAAATTAAATCATGCGCCAGCATTTCTAGTTTTACAGTAAGCTGTTAGGGTGTCAATTTCTCCAATTACAACTTAATGCAATTAGAACATATTCAAACCAACCGGTAAACACCACCATGACCATGGAGTAGAGGCTTACAGTTAACTATAGTCTTATATGTTTATGGAACAATTTTGAGCAAATTTCATTTTTGCAGTACTAGTCATTAGCTGACATTGGAAATATTTATTTACATACTAATAATGATTTGATTTCGTATGTATCTTTAAAACTAGATGCCAAGAACTATCAAGACCAGGGCCAAGTCTGTGCTAATTCAAGACATTTGAAAACTCACATCTAGTGCATTTTTAACTATTCAAATGTACAATGGACCAAACTAACCTACACAAATAGAAAATGTAAGAAACTAAGATATTAAACAAAAGCTATAAAATAGAAAACTAACTATTTATGTCTTTCTTTATGTAAAAGAATGAGAACCCAACTACTATACATTACTACAATATGACTGTTCTTTTGTGAGAGTTTTCAGTTACCGACACAGATGAAATTCAGTTATTGATGTTTGCTCTGTCCAGATACAACAGGTTCTGGATCAAGTCCCATGTAGGCCACATGGAAATGGCGAGCCGCTTCTGGAGTGAGCATTTTCTGGCACAACTTACTGTACGCGATCGCCAAGGTGCGGTTCTCTGCAAATTTGGCATCAAACAGTAAATTGTAGCCTCGAATGAAAAATGAAGGTAGGTCCTGCTTTTCTATTGCCTGCTCTATATATTTGTATATAGCCAGTGCCCAGTCACGGTCATCACTGTTGGCTTGTGGTGGTCCAGCTGTACAGACATTGGCATAAAGTTCTACTATTGCCATCTTGAACATATAGCTGGTGAGAAAATGATGAACTTTATAGCCATTTTCATTTTTGATGGAAGGGCATATTTCTTTAACCACCTTTGCCAAACGGTACCCATGTTTCATTTCTGCGGGCATCTCACTAAATACTTCAGACCAGTGTGAGACGCCCATCTCCAGAAGAACCTCATCCTCAGGGGCAGTTGTCTTCCATTTTGGCACAATGAGAGCCTTAGCCTTGTTCAGAAGAGGGTGCTTACTGGCCCAGGAGGGTCGGAAGTCTTGGGGAAGGTCCACGGCTAGCACCATATCTACATCCACAACAAGCAGTGGGTAGACATCATCATGCCACATCACAGTCATTGGGGTGATGGTGCGGTTTGAAGCTACGATGTCATGATTTGTGATGCGCTGGAGACAGGGATACTTGGCCCATAGTGCTGGGTTGGCCAAAGCTGCAGACAGAGCCTCACTGTAATGTTGATAAACTTTATCTCGTGAAAGTTGGAAATTTTCATCTAGAACATCCTGTAATTCTTTTCTAAATGCTTCCTTGCATACAAGGTGGACAAATTCCTTGAGTATGGGATGGCCAGGACCTGTTGGATTTTCAAACTTGTCAATTGTTATAAAAGTGAGCACCGATAAGGCATCCACCTCATTTGTGGCAATAATCTTGGTTCCTTCGGTCTCACTGCCTGACAAGCGGAATTCACAGGCCACTAATGGATTCCTTCTGCTGACATCAGCTAGGACATCTTTGATGAAGGACGTGAGTGTTTCAACTATTTTTGTGTGGTTAACGTAGGTAAACCTTTGTAAGGAGTTGAGCAAGTCCTTAATGAAATCTTCAAAGCTGTCAAATCTTTCTGTATCTTTGTACCATTCATTGAGCTCAACATTGCTCTGCCAACCAGAGGGCCGAATGAAGTTCTGAGGAATTCTGTGTCTGTATTGTTCTTCAGTGAGTTCACATTTGATTTTATCTCTTAGAGTCTTATCGTTTACACTATGGCAATGAGCCAGTATTCTAAGGTTCTCGAAATCATTGTCTGTTATGTGTGGCAATGAGAAATCCCACAGTAGTTTAAACACATCAGGATGGGGAACTGCATATGATATTGGCAACAAACCAAAGCTGTCTTTTATTTTTACATCTGACCCACGTTCAAGAAGGATTTTGATAAGTTCGATGGATGGCGTTTCTGAGCGAACAGCCACGTGTAAGGGAGTTTGCTTCCAAATATCTTGTTGGTTGATATCAATATGTGACTGCAGAAACTCAATGATCTGGGATGTGTTTGGTTTAACTATATTGCACAATATAATTTCCTCTATCAACATATGAATGAGTCCTCGTCCCATTGTATTCTCAGTTCTGATGTCTGCATTGAATTCTAAAAGGATTTTTAGTAATGCAGGATTTGTTACAGCACATGCAATAGGACTCTCACCTTTCTGATCTTTAATGTTAATATCAGCATCATTTTGTATCAGTTTCTCAATGAGTGTTTTGAATTTGGATTCAGTGGCTTCCATGTACTGAGAGAGGTTTTTTTTGTCAGTCACTGCCAAATTTGCCTGGTACTGGTGCACTGCACTAAACACCACATTATGAAGCGGGGTGCGGCCGAGGTGGTTCTTGGCATTGATAGCTTTGTGTTTAAACCCAATGAGGAAGTTAAGTAGGTCAAGGTTGTGATTGTCTGCAGCAATATGCAGGATGGTGGTGCCTCTGTTGTTCACTGCATCGACCTTCGCTCCCCGCTGGATGAGAAGCTCAGCAATCTCTGGAAAATAGAAATAAAATACCCAGGTTTATTAATAACTTGCCTCAGAACGTATTAAGTAACACAATAGTTTTCTTGAAAATTTACAAAATGCTTGAAATTAGCGAACTCACAATAAACCACCTAACAGAAAACCCACCACCCACAAAAAACCACAAAGACCCGCCCTCTATAACTGTATTCACGAACTCTCACTCACCGACATCTTTGACGCGATGGATGGCGGTTTCTCCATCTTCATTTTTGACTGAGGGATCAGCACCATGTTGGAGGAGAAGTTTCACCATCTTTGTGTCGCCGGCGCCCACAGCAAGAGACAGCGCTGTGTTGCCCGTTATGATCCGCGTGTGGTTCACCTTGATGCCTGGATGGTTAAACAGCACCTGTGCTGCCTGCAGGTGGGATGACTCTCCTTGGTTGACATAACTGTTCTCACACAGTGAATCCAGAGGGGATTGTCCATAGTTGTCAACAAGGTTGACATCAGCGTGTCCCTTGATGAGTTCTGCGATCATTGCATGATTCACGATTTACTACGGCGTATGCGATAAAGGCGTCATGCAACAACACTACGGCGTCTTGCTGCGATGGGCGTCATACCGTAGTTTGCAGTCTTGCTTGTCGACGGCGTTTGCCCCGTTTGACGGCGTCTTGCTTGTTAATGCCGGCAGCGTCTTGCTTGTTGGCGGCGTCTTGCTTGTTGACAGCGTCTTGCTCTTGCTTGTTGGCGGCGTCTTGCTTGGCGTCTTGCTGTTGGCAGCGTCTTGCTTTTGGACGGCGTCTTGCTTGTTGACGGCGTCTTGCTTGTTGACGGCAATCGTCTTGCTTGTTGCGCCTTGCACTTGCAACAGTTGGCACACGATCTGCCCTGACTCGTCCTCGATATGCCTCCATGGTCATCCACCATGCCTTGTTCTCCGGCTGGGAACACAGGCTGTGGAGCGGTGTCTGCCCGTTCACGTCAGCTACATCCACCTACAACATCACTCTGATAATTATCACCGGTTGAGACTAAATTGAAAAGGACATGTAGTAAAAATATAATATCACTAATAAAATGAAAAAAATTATTACATTCCTTTTCACATCACAATTTCAATATACAGTACAACCTTATATCCTTGAATGTGTTCAATGTGTTGGAATCCATATATATTTACAAAGTTCATCTTCACACAACACAATAATTTCACTTCTCTAAAATCTTTTATCTCAGCTAGTCTCTCCTTTTTCTAATATATACCATGAGAATACTTACCTAATGGACATAGTTATGACACAGAGATACCGAACAGCAAAAGTGCATATATACACAGACATACATTATGTACACCTTGGTGTACAGAGCACAGACACAAATATACATGTACACTTTAGCATAAACAACACATACACAGGTGTGCACAACATACATGTGTACACAAGTGTGCACCCCAACACATGTACACCTTACATGCAAACAAGCATCACATTAGGCTGAAATGCGCGCCGTGTACACTCAAAAAAAACTCACATAGTGTACACATCACACAACTCTACATTAAAGTACACATCCAACGTACAACATATTAGAGTCAAGTACATCACATACACCCATCACATACACCTAAAAAAAGTATTAATCACAAGACATTTTACATCACATGAACTTTTCTCCATCTAAATAGAGCCTCATGCCACATTTGCCAACACATTCACCCACTATAAGCCAGTTGCATGGAGTACAAACAAACCCTTTTATAACCCGGAAATATAACAAGACGAACTCAACTCCCTCTCTCACACACCTCACTTGCACATATCATCACATCACACTTTACAAAGTGACCCAAAAACTTCACATACATCAACCATCACGACCATTCAGGCACACACTATAACCAGCAACCATCACACTATCGTTTTCACATACATGCATACATAATGCATAGCAAAATTACATTTACATAAATCCTCCCTCCCTCTCACCTTTAGCACCTGCCTCTACCAGCATCCTCACAGAATCCATCGCACCCATCCATCACCTCCGCTGTCTCCCCCTGCTTCACCAGCTTGTCGCGGCCCTCCACTCTCTCCATCGTCGTTTGCCTCACCCCGACCAGCGCCCTGATCTCATCCTGCCACTCCTCCCTACACGCGATGTGGAGCGCTGCGTGCGTTGGCGGCGTCCTGAAGGTCAAGGGTCACGCCATGGGAAGCAGCAAGTGGAGGTGGTCGTCACCACCACCCACGTGCAGCTGCGATGTGGAGCGGGTCAGCTGGTTCTCATCACGCACTTCTAAGTCCTAAACCGAGAACGTTATAATTGTTATGTACTTACACTATTGAGATTTGCATATTGTTTTAGAGGCTAAAATGTATGTCACAGAATGTAAGCTATTGAGAGGATCTTTTTCATTAGGCATTAAGCTCTTGAGAGGCCGAAGAAAGACAAAATGACAGGTTCCAATAGGTAGCTATATAATAGTTCTATTCCAGCTTTACCATAAATAGTAACTTGCAGAAGCAAATAAGAGATTAAAACAGTATTAACCAGTATGTCTAACACATGTTAGGCTGTAGGAAAATGCTGTGCACATGGTGATGTTTGTTACTGCAATTCTATTTATAGTGAAGCTGGGATAAGTCCTATTAAAATGTATGTGTAATTTAAGTGTTATACAGACATAACAGGTAGGTCATTAATTTCACTGATCCTTTTACATATTAAAGTAGAAGTGTTATAAAAAATAAAAAATAAGGTGTGTTGAAGAAATGAGCATTTTCCTCACGTCTATTCAGTAATGGTCTCACCTGACACTGCCTCAGTACGTATTCCACCAGGTCATCGCAGTAACCATCCACCATCAGCCTGTAGACGGTGACCGCGGTGACGAGCCGCGCCTGCACCAGTCCGTCCACCAGGTGCCCGTGTCCGGCCTTGTGGGCGATGATGAGGAGACACAGGCCGGCCAGTCTGTCCTCCCGCGTCTCTCCCCCGGGGAACTCCTCCCGCCTCGCCAGCACCGCGTCCAGGTCGCCGTTTACAACAGCTCGCACCAGCTCCGGGGAGTACAGCGGGCCGTCGGTGGCGATCAGCTCCACAGCAGCGGCACGGGGGTAGGCGGGCCAGATGCAACACCGATACAGCCCGTCTGCCCAGCCCGGCGCGTCACGGCGGAGGCTCAGGCAGATGCTCACAGAGTCCAGGTCGTCACGGATCGCGGCCAACCTCAGCAGCTCACCCAGCGGCACCTGTAACAGTAAGGTGGTTTTGGGAACTGGGCGGGTGGAGGAAGAAATGTTTGTGGTGTGGAGGGGGGTTGTATGTTACAAACACAGTCGGAGAATACAGTACAACATGTACCACATATACAAACCAAGTTCTCACCCGAAACACACAGACTACCGACATCCTTTAAGTACACATCTTGCCGCCTC
>CM032663.1:55287244-55302272 GCA_019095985.1 Streblospio benedicti
TCCCTTCTGCTGACATCAGCTAGGGACATCTTTGATGAAGGATGTGAGTGTTTCAACTATTTTTGTATGTTTAACATAGGTAAATCTCTGTAAGGAGTTGAGCCATCCTTTACAAAAAATCTTCAAAACTGTTAAATGTTTTTGCTCGTCTTTGTACCATTCATTGAGGTCCACATTGCTTTTTGCCAGCCGGAGGGCCGAATGAAGTTCTGAGGAATTCTGTGTCTGTATTGCTCTTCGGTGAGTTCACATTTGATTTTATCTCTTAGAGTCTTATCGTTTACACTATGGCAATGAGCCAGTATTCTAAGGTTCTCGAAATCATTGTCTGTTATGTGGCAATGAGCGATCCCACAGTAGGTTAAACACATCAGGATGGGGAACTGCATATGATATTGGCAACAAACCAAAGCTGTCCCTAATTTTCACATCTGACCCCCGTTCAAGAAGGATTTTGATAAGTTCAATGGATGGCGTTTCTGAGCTAACAGCCACATGTAAGGGAGTTTGCTTCCAAATATCTTGTTGGTTGATATCAATATGTGACTGCAGAAACTCAATGATCTGGGATGTGTTTGGTTTAACTATATTGGACAATATAATTTTTCTATCAACATATGAATGAGTCCACGTCCCATTGTATTCTCAGTTCTGATGTCTGCATTGAATTCTAAAAGAATTTTTAGTAATGCAGGATTTGTTACAGCAAATGCAATAGGACTCTCACCTTTCTGATCTTTAATGTTAATATCAGCACCGCTTTTGTATCAGTTTCTCGATGAGTGTTTTGAATTTGGATTCAGTGGCTGCCATGTACTGAGAGAGGTTTTCTTTATCAATTGCTGCCAAATTTGCCTGGTACTGGTGCACTGCACTAAACACCACATTATGAAGTGGGGTGCGGCCGAGGTGGTTCCTGGCATTGATAGCTTTGTGTTTAAACCCAATGAGGAGTTTAAGGAGGTCAAGGTTGTGATTGTCCGCAGCAATATGCAGGATGGTGGTGGCTCTGCTGTTCACTGCATCGACCTTCGCTCCCCGCTGGATGAGAAGCTCAGCAATCTCTGGAAGAAACAAATAAAATACCCAGGTTTATTAATAACTTGCCTCAGAAGAACGTATTAAGTAACACTAGTTTTCTTGAAAATTTATGAAATGCTTGAAATTAGCAAACTCACATTACTACACCTAACAGAAAAGCCACCACCCACAATAAACCACCACCCACAAAAAACCACCACCCACAATAAACCACCACCCACAATAAGCCACCACCCACAATAAACCACCATCTACAACAAGCAAGACCTAACGATGTCTGGACCTGCGTCGCGTGTAACAGGAATTCCTATGAATATGCACATCTACATATGAAGTTCTTGTTATAAACCAAGTTTCATTGCTCTATATTGAATAGTTTAAGAGGAGTAATAGAAACAATCTATTAGTATAGGATTAGGAGGCAACAAATTCCTCAGTTCAAAGTCTGATTAAAGAGGCATAACTGCTATAAAAATTGTAGAATATAATATCCCTGCTAATAAGAAGCACAAAATTTCTAAGTTCAAAGAGGCATAACTACCAGAGATAGATAAATGCATATGTTAGCTACTCACTGCTATTATATTGAAATTAGAATTTATACATAATGTTCTCGTGTTCAACAGGACAGTCATTCAGGAAGCACATTTAGTGTTTAAAATATAAGAAGACCACCTCTCTTTAGTTGATAGCAGCATCATAGGCAGGAGGACGTTATGACCAAATTTTTTAATTATTTCTCAATGTTATTATGGGGAAGGTAACCCCCCAAACCCAGCGTTTTTTATTTCATAAGGCTGAGGGGCTACCCACGGACGCTCCCTGGGCACCCTCAACTAAACCCAACTCCGGGGGGCAAAAGCCCCAAACACCCCACCGGGAGTTACATGTTTATGGTGGGTCGCCCACGTTAGTAGTAGCAGAGACAAGCTTTTGTACAAGCTATTAGTATAAGATGCACACAATTTCTAATTTCAAAGAGGCGTAACTCCCATAAAAATTTGAGAATCAAAATTCCCTGTCAATACGCACATCTACGTATGATGTTCTTGCTATATACCAAGTTTCATTGCTGTATGTTGAGTCGTTTAGGAGGAGTAGCGATGACAAGCTTTTACTACGGACGGACGGAGGGACGGAGGGACGGAGTGAGGCGGTTCCTAGACCTGCTCTGCCGTTGGCGACACAGGTAAAAAACCAAAACCCACAATAAACCACAACCCACAATAAACCACAAACACCCACCCTCTATAACTGTATTCACAAACTCTCACTCACCCACATCTTTGACGCGATGGATGGCGGTTTCTCCATCCTTGTTTTTGACAGCGGGATCAGCACCATGTTGGAGGAGGAGTTTCACCATCTTTGTGTCGCCGGCGCCCACAGCAAGAGACAGCGCTGTGTTGCCGTTACGATCCGTGTGGTTCACGTTGATGCCTGGATGGTTAAACAGCGCCTGTGCTGCCTGCAGGTGGGACGACTCTCCTTGGTCGACGTAACTGTTCTCCACGCAGTGAATCAGAGGAGATTGACCGTAGTTGTCAACGATATTGACATCAGCGTGTCCGTTGATGAGTTCTGCGATCAGTATATGGTTACGATATACTGCGGCGTATGCGACGGGCGTCATGCCGACGGCGTCTTGCTTGTTGATCTGGGCCCCGTGTTTCAGCAACAGACGGCACGCCTCACGCTTTGACTCATCATTTTTCCGGAACTCCGGCTGGGAACACAGGCTGTGGAGTGGTGTCTGCCCGTTCACATCCTCAACATCCACCTACAACATCAGTTTTATAATTATCACCAGTTGAGATTAAATTGAAAGGGACATGTAGTAAAAATATATTATCACTAATAAAATGAAAAAAAAATCACATCACTATTTCAATATACAGTACAACCTTGTTTAACTGAATATCAATGATCCGATTAATCCCATCAAATGGACATTCTGCTATAATCCCAATTTTTCCGGACAGATACACGGCAGATAGAGCATGTACTCAAACTATAAGCATTTTCTTATTTGCGGGAGCAGACGAAGATGTCCAGAACACAATGCACACAGTATAGCCTTGTTCAAAAAAGAGCTCCATGCATTTGGTGAGCGCACACCACAACAGCCTGGTTGATCAAGACAATGGTCATAACGCAAGTGGCATTCGTTGCTACAAATGTCGTATAACCACCACGATATTATGCAAAGACCGAACATGAGTTTTGTTTAATATTATTCTAAGTAAATCTGCACAGAATTCCTCTAGTTTCAAATCTACATCCCCTTGTGATAATATTGTCGGAGTCACCGGCCCGTCCGACACTATCCATGCATCTAAACAGAGTCGTCCACCTGTACCGCTGGTGCCAAATGGCACCATTACAGGTCTGTTTGTGTCTAATCTGCATCCAACAACCAACAACTTGAGACCCACATTAGGAGGGAGACAGCCAGATAGCTGTAGATGACCAAATCGCGATGCAAGAATGAGATTACAAAACTGTGTAGTGAGTGCGATATCACATTTTTAAAAGAGACTTGGTTAAGTTCTCAAGGATACCACATTCTGGATAGTGACTTCTATGTAAAATGCACTTTTGCTATAGACATAGACAATTGAGTATTGAGGGATTGATCGTAATCGGTGATTAAAGTACTGCGACGTGTGATAAAGGCTAATATGCTAAGTTATGGGATATTACAAATGGCGTAGTAAGAAGCAAGCCATTTGTGTTATATTTTCATAAATAATTGATTATCATCGTTACGATGAGTTATCGAACACAAATTCACACATCGGATATTACATAAACCAATTTTGTAACCATCTACCGAAGGACAGGCTTACCAGCAACGTTTATGACTCTATATTCAAGGCTGATGTGGAGAACGTCAATGATATCATGTTTTCGGAAGATTTAAACACCGAACTTATGACATTAATGTTTAGAAGTTTGGCACGTGTTGTATACCATTTACTGCAAGTGTTGTTATATATTTTTTGTTACATTCATGCGTTTTTTAAAATCCATGAGCACCAATATTATTGTACGATGAGTGGAAGTGCTAACATCACAACTTTTTAAATGCCAACATTCGATAGTAATTTCGAATCAAAGGCCGGATCAGCTTGATCTTTGGAAAATATTCTAGACAAATAAAACCATAAACCCCGATACGATTCTGAACACACATGTAAATTTATGTAAAGAAATTACAATTTATTGATGCTCCAGAAAAGTTATTGTTTTGAGCCTGCAACTGTCAAATCGGTAGAGTATGGGTTAAAGAGACTGGTGATTGCAGTGACACTGTGACAGCTTCTTCATCTCATTGTAGTGGTTTTGTTACTCTTGACCACATCATTGGTCTTTCTTTTCCATCATTGGAATTTCTTTTACACTGCACATATATTCAGTGTTGCAATAAACATCTGTGGGTTAAAAAACCCTTTTTAGTGGGGAATATTCGCCATGCTAGACTTAAGTCAAAAGCATATGTATTGCATATTGTTTTAGAGCTTAAAATGTATGTTATTTTTGTGTTATACAGATGTAACAGATAAGTCATTAATTTCAACCATCCTTTTACATATTAATCTAGAACTGTTATAGAATATAAAATAAATATGAGATGTGTTGAAACCACATATACAAGTTTACCTAATGGACATAGTTATGACTCAGTGGTGGTATCAGAGAGATACCGAACAGCAAAGTGCATACATACACAGACATACACATTACGTACACCTCGGTGTACAGAGCATAGACACAAATATACATATCACATACACTTTAGCATAAACAACACATACACAGGTGTGCACAACATACATGTGTACACAAGTATACACCCCACATAATCTCACATGTACACCTTACATGCAAACAAGCATACATCCACATAAGACACTTCATGTACACTCAAAAAAACTCACATTATGTACATATCACATACACTCAAGTGTACACATCACACAACCTCTACATTAAAGTACACATCCAACTTACAACATCAAGTGCACTATATATTAGACTCAAGTACATCACATACAACCATTACATACACCTACTTCACAAAAGTGTTAATCACAAGACATTTACATCACATGAACTTTTCTCCATGTAAATAGAACCTTGTATTCACACATTTGCATATAACACATTCACCCACTATAAGCCAGTTGCATCGAGTACAGACAAACCCTTTTATAACTCCAAATATAACATGACCCACTGACCAGGGTTCATTTTGGTTGAAAATGTAGATGGGACAAATGTCCCACCATGGGGTAAAAGAATGGGACATTCTACAAAGCAATGGGACAATTTCACATGTTTTTTTCATATTTACGATAAAAGCTGTAGTTACTAGGTAATATTATGTTACTAATTTAGTACATACCTAAATATTTAGAATTTGAAAATGATTTACATTCTAGCAATTCATGACAGTTTAACAAATATCTAAGCTGTAGGCCAGTGCTCATTAACCTTGACCCATGCTAGACTTAAAGAAATCAATAATGCAAGCAGTCTAGGATAAGGTAGCCCAGTTGGGCCACTGACCTTTGGATTCTAGTGGCCCGAAGTGGCATTGATTTCAAAGCTACTGGCACAGCCGTGTACATTTTGCTATGATTCTGGGTGTCAAATAGATTGTCGTGGTATTTATCAATTGTAGTTCTCAAATATATAATTGCATAATCCATTAGTAACATAATCCTAATAATCTATTACGAATGCTCGTTGGAAAATCAAAATAACTTACTTATTTAGGAAGAAAAAAATGCGCATTACGCTTCCGTGTCTAAGTGCGCATGCTCAGTAATCGAAAACAAAAGCGCTAGTTTATAAAAAGACCAAAGGTGGCGCTGCCGTGCATTTTGTAAACAACAAACATGGCGGTCACCCGATCCCGGATTCGTGGGGAAAAGTTAAAATATGAGCTTATTTTAATGGATTTATGATTTTAAATTGACATGCGTCCACGGGGACGCCGTGGTGAAGTCATGATGTGTCCCTAGAGTTTGTAATTATTTAGTGCGTCACATGGGCGCAAAAATGGTGGTGAAACGATGGGACATTTAAAACAGAAATAAAAGAACACTGTCCTAGAGTTTGTGGCGCACTGCCAAAATGAACCCCTGACTGACCCCCCCCCCACCCACACACACTTCACTTGCACATATCATCACATCACACTTACACAAATGACCCCCAAAATATCATACATCAGCCATCACGACCATTCAGGCACACATTACAACAGCAACCATCACACTCTCATTTTCACATACATGCAAACATAATGCATAGCAAAAGTACATAAATCCCTCCTTCCCTCTCACCTGAGCACCTGCCTTTAACAGCATCCTCACATGCGTCCACATCCATATATGAGCCTCCCGGCGGCTGTGTCACCAGATTGTCCCGGCGCTCCACTCTCTCCGCCATCGTCGTCCGTCGCATATTAAGCGAGATACCTTGCACCAGATTTGAACAAGCACTGCGATATACCAAAAGTTGCGGAATTTTGTCTAGTTTAAGGCGCTGCCTGATGCCAGCGCTTGGGAAGTGCAGGGAAAATTGAGAAAAATTGTGGTTTCCATGGTAACGTCAGCATAAATTAGACCAAAACTACACAATATAAAAACCATTACAATATCTTTGGTATGTTAGACAGAGATAAGTGTGATATCTCATATAAAAGGTATTTGAATATACTTTCAGGGTATTACAATGAATATGCAAATTACCTCATTTGCATATGCCTAATTTGCATAAACATAGCATTTTTTAGGTTTTTGTCACAAATGCAATTTTTAAAGTTTTTTGGTGAAGTTATTATTCATGCAATCATATTGATATTATTCACCATCATTAACGATACAATCAAGCACTCTCACTAAACATTTGGGTAGGATCGGATTAAAATTGAAGATTTGCCAGACTAATATTTCTGACCATTCCAATTTAATGTCTAATACAAAATCATGTATTAGTTGTCATTTTAAGTGTTTTTTGTCAGCAAAAATGCAAGAAATTGTTTTATGATTTTATTCAATAGATATGATGCCCCTCTATCCCAGAAAAAAGTCTACCAAAATTACCCAATCCAAAATAGTTTTTTTAGACGGTTTTCAAGATGGCCGCTGGGCATATCGTAAAAAATTATGTTTTTTATTTTCTAAGCTACATCAATGTGTAATACATGGAATTCGGGGCTAACAGGGTCACTGATTCCATTTCCAGTATTATTTAAATAATTTGACATTATCTTGACCTTCAAATCCAAGATGGCTGTCACTTACCACGTGTAGTTTACATATTTTACTTTTAAACCTACATCAATGTGTAATACCTGGGCTTTAGGGTATAAAGGTGTCACTGATTCCATTTTCAGCATCATTTTAATCATTTGACCTTATCTTGACCTTCAAATAAAAAATTGCTACTACTTTATAGTGAACATTTTACGTATTTTATTTCTAAGCAATGTTGCTGTGTAATACATGTATTTTTAGCTTTTCAGGGTTACGGATTGCAACTGCACTGTATTATTTTACTGATTTAACCTGATCTTAACTCATAAATCCACGGTGATTTCATTTAGCATTGAAATATAACATATATACTGGTAAACATAATTTGAATGGTAATGGAATCTCAGCGTCTTCATACCTGTAGTCATGAGAGAGTTATGCACAAAGATTATTACAGTAACAAAATTTATTCTAAACCAAAGAATATTTCATACAACAGATACATACAGATATATGTACATTTATAAATATATAACAGATAATATTCAAATATCATTTCCCTGGGGCAAAGCCATAAGCCTCCTTCATTGAGTGGCTAAAGAATCTAGGGTCCCATTGCTTGGGAACCTCCAGTGTCTATGGTTCTTCCTTTACATCTTTCAAATCATTGTTGTATTGATTGTGACAATTTGTTAATTGGCAAGAGCCACATGCTGATGTACATACCAAATTGCACAACTGACAGCTACATTTCTTCTAATGACAATGGTTTGTGGAATTGCAAGGTATGACATTAATCACACCCTGCGGTGCAACCTTTATATCATTCATTTTAAGGCAGTCATGTCATTGCTTTCCCACTCCCATTTAGAAGGAATATGGCTATGTTCCACCCAAACTAATACTTGGTAGTAGACCCTCAAAGAATGATATTTACTGGATGAAACTGTAGGTGGTAAACACTCTTGTGTGACAAATTGTTTAAAAGATGTCACTCTCTGAAAAGGCCCATGAGCTAAACAAGTTCTTTTAAAACATCTTCACGATAGAGGATGATGGCCCCCTTCCCCCGCCCACCAGAGCATAGCTTCATGGATGAACTTACAGACTTCGTTATCACCATTGAAATGGTGAAGAAGCAACTAACCAGCCTCTACACCGGAAAGGCATCAGGTCCAGATGGCATTCCAACATGTGTCTTGTCACAGGCAGCAGAAAAACTTGAGGAGACCTTCACCCACCTGTTCCGGCTTTCCCTTGATAAAGGTCAACTCCCAGCTGAGTGGAAGAGTGCACTGGTTACGCCAGTTCAAAAGAAAGGCAGTAAAACGACAGCAAGCAACTATAGGCCAGTGAGTCTTCCATGCATGGTATGTAAAGTCATGGAGAAGCTGGTGCAAGATCAGATAATGAAACACCTGCAAAGCAACTTTTATCAGAAAGGACAACATGGGTGCTTGCCAGGCCGGTTGTCACATAACTGCCTGAGGTCATGGATAACTGGACAAGTATCCTGGATGATGGCGACAGTGTGGAGATCGTATACATGGACTATCAAATGGCGTTTGACTCTGTCCCACACCGTCGTCTCCTAGCAAAAATACACACTTTCAGCATCGGAGGCAAAGTCCTCAAGTGACTGAAAGATTTCTTCACAGTCAGACAACAGAATGTCGTCATTAATGGCACCCAATCACACAAGGTGCATGGGAGTAGCGGTGTGTACAAGTGTCCGTTGTTGGGCTGATAATGTTTGTCCTTTTCACTAATACCTGCCAAGATACGAAGATGTACATGAGAAGTGACACTGATGAAGGCCATTAGGATCTGCAAGTCTCAATGAAGCAGACAAGGATCTTGTGGTGGTGATGGACAACAGACTAGCATTCAAAGACCACATAGCGCAGGCAACATCAAAGGCGGATTGCATCGTTGGAATCATCCGCAAGTCTTTTAACTATCTGATGAAGAAAAAACTTTGTCCAGCTGTACAAGAGTCTGGTGAGACCCATCCTGGAATATGGACCCTGAGTCTGGCAACCACACCTGAAAATATTGTGCAGTGATATCAAGGGTGTACAGCGCAGAGCCACAAACCTTCTATCCCATCTGTACAACAAACCCAACCCTGAAAGACCAAAGATTCTGAAGTAGAGCATCAACACAAGAGGTGACTTGATCCAGGTATTCAAATAATATCATCCAGTAAATATCATTCTTTGAGGGCCTACTACCAAGTATTAGTTTGCATGGAAAATAACCATGATCCTTCGAAATGGGAGTGGGAAAGCAATGACATGACTGCCTTAAAATGAATGATATAAAGGTTGCACCGCAGTGTGTGATTAATGTCATACCCTGCAATTCCACAACCCATTGTCATTAGAAGAAATGTAGCTGTCAGGTGTACAATCTGGCATGTACATCAGCATGTGGCTCTTGCCAATTAACAAACTGTCACAATCAATACAACAATGATTTGGAAGATGGTAAGGAAGAACCATAGACACTGGAGGTTTCCAAGCATTGGGACCCTAGACTTTTTAGGCACTCAATGAAGGAGGCTTATGGCTTTGCCCCAGGGAAATGATATTTGAATATTATCTGTTATATATTTATAAATGTACATGTATCTGTATGTATCTGTTGTATGAAATATTCTTTGGTTTAGAATAAATTTTGTTACTGTAATAATCTTTGTGCATAACTCTCTCATGACTAAAGGTATGAAGACGCTGAGATTCCATTACCATTCAAATTATGTTTACCAGTATATATGTTATATTTCAATGCTAAATGAAATCACCGTGGTTTTATGAGTTAAGATCAGGTTAAATCAGTAAAATAACACAATGCAGTTGCAATCCGTAACCCTGAAAAGCTAAAAATACATGTATTACACAGCAACATTGCTTAGAAATAAAATACGTAAAATGTTCACCATAAAGCAGTAGTAATTTTGGATTCGAAGGTCAAGATAAGGTCAAATAATTAAAATGATGCTGAAAATGGATTCAGTGACACCTTTAAACCCTAAAGCCCAGGTATTACACATTGATGTAGGTTCAAAAGTAAAATATGTAAAAACTACACACGGTAAGTGACAGCCATCTTGGATTTGAAGGTCAAGATAAGGTCAAATTATTAAAATAATACTGGAAATGGAATCAGTGACCCTGTTAGCCCCGAATTCCATGTATTACACATTAATGTAGCTTAGAAAATAAAAAACATTTTTTTTACGATATGCCCAGCGGCCATCTTGAAAACCGTCTAAAAAAAACTTATTTTGGATTGGGTAATTTTGGTAGACATTTTTCCTGGGATAGAGGGGCATCATATCTATTGAATAAAATCATAAAACAATTTCTTGCAATATTGCTGACAAAAAAACACTTAAAATGACTACTAATACATGATTTTGTATTACACATTAAATTGGAGTGGTCAGAAATATTAGTCTGGCAAATCTTCAGTTTTAATCCGATCCTACCCAAATGTTTAGTGAGAGTGCTTGATTGTATCGTTAATGATGGTGAATAATATCAATATGATTGCATGAATAATAACTTCACCAAAAAACTTTAAAAATTGCATTTGTATCAAAAACCTAAAAAATGCTATGTTTATGCAAATTAGGCATATGCAAATGAGGTAATTTGCATATTCATTGTAATACCCTGAAAGCAGATTCAAATACCTTTTATATGAGATATCACACTTATCTCTATCTAACATACTAAAGATTTTGTAATGGTTTTTATATTGTGTAGTTTTGGTCTAATTTACGCTGACGTTACCATGGAAACCACAATTTTTCTCAATTTTCCCTGCACTTCCCGCGCTGGCATCAGGCAGCGCCTTAAACTAGACAAAATTCCGCAACTTTTGGTATATCGCAGTGCTTGTTCAAATCTGGTGCAAGGTTCCAAAATTTTGAGGGGTCATATGTGCAGCCCACAGCGGGCCGTCCGTTGCGATCAGCTCCACAGCAGCGGGGGGTAGGGGTAGGTGAGCCAGTAGTAGCATGCATACAGCGTCTGCCCAGCCCCGCTCGTCACGGCGGAAGCTCAGGCAGAAGCGTACAGAGTCCAGGTTGTCAAATCCCGCAACCTCCGTCATCAGCTCATCCAGTGGCACCTGTAACAGTAAGGTGGTTTTGGGAACTGGGAGGGTGGACGGGGAAATGTTTGTGGTGGGGAGGGGGGTTGTATGTTACAAACACAGTCGCAGAATATACTCTACCACATATACAAACCAAGTTCTCACCCAAAACACACAAACTACCGACATCCTTTAAGTACACATCTTGCCGCCTCCACAAACACAGACATATCAATTACACCGAGGATATAACTATGAGAGGACAAAACTGAATTTGAACAAAATCACCCCCCCACCCCCACAGACACATACAAGACAAATCCCCCCTATCCCCGGGTGATAGACCGTGTCAGCCATCACACCCATTAGACATATTTAAAACTACAAATACACACATACACACACACAACACTACATATTGTCCCCAGCATCCACTATCCAATACACACCTTACTGCTGCCTGCGAGAGCCGCCCGTATCTCCGCGCTGCCTGCCTTGAACACCCAGGACACTACAGCCTCCCACCCCACCACCCACACCACGTCATCATTGAGTGTGTATGTGGCCAGGTACTTCTCTGTAGCGGCTGCGTCGTTTCTCAACATCGCGACCGCTAGCTCACGGGGAAGGTTTCTCAGCCCCTGTAACGTGATGGAGACAGTCAGTGGTGGTGGTGGTGATAATGTCAGGAATAATGATACATCTTACAGTACAGGCGCCTTATTATTGGTGCATTTGTTATGCCACCCACTCATAAGCATGAACAGTAAAGTACTACCAGGAGTGAGTCCAAATCATGATAAACAGACACATGGCCCGGTAAAATTTCCCACTCTATGGTGTGAGTGAATTTTTGGTACCTACTTGTGGTCCAGTTACTGGCACAGACACATGTAGTACAATATGATATGGCTGACTCTCAGTACCTAGTTTTGTCACAATATTGGCACATGTGGTTTGTGGTATAATCATCCACTCTATGATGTGTGTGACCGCCATGAATAACTATATGTGGTTCTCACTTAGCCTCACACTTCCTTCCTAGGGGGACTATCATTTATTGCTCCAAGTGACTGTGGTTTCATTTTTTCAAACCTGTGGCATTTCCAGGATTGTGGAGAAGGGGGCGCTTTAAGGGGTTTAGTATGTGTGGTCGATGGCAGACATACAAAAATTGTCATGAAAAGCAAATATTTTTGGTGGGGATGGGGGTGGGGGTGCACGCCCCCTTGCCTCCCCCTGTGCCTCCCCTGCATACCCCCATGGGCCATAATAAAATGGGTGAAGTGGAGGGGGACTGCTGACAACAATTATTCTTGTATTAATGGTTTCATTTTTTCAACCCCCCGTGGTCAATGGTAATCCCTTATTTGAAAAAACCTGGACGTTTATTTACATCAGTATAAGTAAGCACAGGATGATAACAAAGTTGTCATGTACATGATCCATTGGGAGCTGCTGCCCCAGTAATGCTTCATGCCGCTTGATGAGTAGCTTGATAAGTGCTACATTACACACGATGACGTCTTACCTGGGGATGACTGTGACAGGGATCCGGCTCTCACCTGCTCTATGTCTCTCCCCGTCAGTGGTGGTGTTAACAATGTCAGTTATAATGATATATCTTAAAATACACACAGGTATCTCACCCAAGGAAAGGGCACAGTGGGTGATGTGTAGAGAGCCGCCCACATCTCCGGGCTGCCGTGGTTGTCCAGCCAGCGCAATACGCCCCGCATATCCTTGTCCTCCCACTCCACGTCATCAGGGAGTGTGTGCGTGGCCAGGTACTCCGCTGTGGCAGCCGCGTCGTTTCTCACCATCGCGAGACTGCCAACTCACGGGGAAGGTGACGGGATTCAAGGTAAGATGTGTAGAGAGCCGTCCACATCTCAGGGCTGCCGTGGCGGTCCAGCCAGGACAATACGCCGTAATTCTCGTCTCCCCACACCACGTCATCAGGGAGTGTGTGTGTGGCCAGGTACTCCGCTGTGGCAGCCGCGTTTCTCAACATGGAGACTGCCAACTCATGGGGGAGGCTTCTCAGCTCCTGTAACGTGATGGGGACAGTGAGTGAGTGGTGGTGGTGATAATGTCAGTAAAATTAGTATGTATTTTACAGTGCACACAACTTGTTATCGGCACAGCTGTTATGACCCCTCATCCCATCAGCATGAAGCAGGAATAGTAAAATACTAGCAGGTGTGAGTCTGAATCCTGATAAACACAGACGAGTGGCCTGTGGTAAAATTTCCCTCTCTATGGTGTGTGTGAACTTTTGGTACCTACTTGTGGTCTAGTTACTGGCACAGACACATGTAGTACAATATGATGTGGTTGAACTTTCAGTACCTAGTTTTGTCACAATATTGGCACATGTGGTTTGTGGTATAATCATCCACTCTATGATGTGTGTGACCGCCATAAATAACTATATATGGTTCTCACTTAGCCTCACATGTTTGCACGTACAGAATGAACAAGTAGTCGTCGGGAACGCCGTAAATCTCCCCTTCCCCGATCAGGCCATTTCCCCTATCAGACCATTTTTGAAAAGTAGGCCAAAGTACTCAAATATCAAATCACATGAGGAGAGTGACATAGTCATACAAAATGTCAAGTTTGGTGATGATAGGTAATAAAGTCTTCCCAGGACAGATAAACAGAAATTGTAATAATTTGTTTTTAAAACACATCGTAATTTCATCAAAAAGTAGGCCAAAGTACACCAAAATTCAATCAGCTCTGGAGAGTGGTACAACGAAGCTAGATATGAAGTTTGGTGACCTTAGGTCCAATACTTCTCCCTGTAGAAAGGTAACAAGGTTTATTACGTAATGCTCGTAAGTTCAAAAGTAGGCCAAAGTACACCAATATCAAATCACGTGAGGAGAGTGATATAGACATACCAAATGTCAAGTTTGGTGATGATAAGTCATAAACTGTTCCCTGGAGAGAGATAAACACAATTATGTAATAATTTGCTTTTAAAAACACATCGTAACTTCATCAAAAGTAGGTCAAAGTACACCAAAATCTAATCAGCTCTGGAGAGTAGTACAGCGAAGCTAAATATGAAGTTTAGTGACCATAGGTCAAATACTTCTCCCTGTAGAGTGTTAACAAGGTTTATTACGTAACGATCAAAGTTCAAAAAAAGTAGGCCAAAGTACACCAATATCAAATCACATGAGGAGAGTGATATAGACATACCAAATGTCAAGTTTGGAGTTGATAAGTCATAAACTGTTCCCAGGAGACAGATAAACACAATTACGTAAAAATTTGTTTTAAAAAAACACATGGTAACTTCATGAAGTTTGTGACCATAGGTCAAATAACTGCCCCAGATTGTTAACAAATGTTTATTATTGCCGTATTAACAATTAGTTGGTCAAGAGTAGGCAAAAGTACAAAACAAAAATTTTTGAGGTACTTTTTTCCTCAAATAATATTCAATTTGCAAATCAAAACTCAAGTAGTCTTCGGTTTTCAGCCTGTTTATTTTGGGACCCCGGGGGGCCTTCCCGACCGGGGAGATTTTAAACCCCCCCGGGATCCTTTCCCACCCCCCCCCCCCGTCCCCCCGGGAAATTTAATCTCCCGCCAAATTA
>CM032663.1:55302372-55330835 GCA_019095985.1 Streblospio benedicti
GAGAACTTGGTTTGTATATGTGGTACATGTTGTACAGTATCCTCAGACTGTGTTTGTGAACACATGGAGAATTTCTACAACCTCCCCACCAAAAATCATTTTCTTTAAAATATTCAGAAAAATCTTCCTATGTCCTCCACATCCCTCCCCCTTTGTCCCCCCCGCCAGTCCCTGTAACCACAACCCCCCCAGCTGATGTTTGTCCTCCGTGACCATGTGTGTTGCTGTTACAGGTGCCGCTGTACGAGCTGCTGTGGCGGGCCGCGTGCCGTGACGACCTGGACACGGTGCGTGTCTGTTGCCAGCGCCGTCGTGACGCGCTGAGCTGGGTGGACGGGCTGTATTGGTGCTGCACCCTGCCCGGCTACCCCTGCGCTGCTGTGGTGCTGATCGCCACTGATGGCCCACTGTACTCCCCGGAGCTGGTGCGCGCCGTCGTCTGTGGAGACCTGGACGCGGTGCTGGCGCGGCGGGAGGAGTTTCCCGGGGGAGAGACGCAGGAGGACAGACTGGCCGCCTTGTGTCTCCTCATCATCGCCCAGAAGGCTGGACACGGTCATCTGGTGGACGGACTGGTGCAAAGGGGGCTCGTCTCGGCTGTCACCGTCTACAGGCTGATGGTGGATGGTTGCTGCCGTGACCTGGTGGAATATGTACTGAGGCAGTGTCAGGTGAGACCATTACTGACTAGACGTGAGGAAAATGCTCATTTCTTTAACACACCTTATATTTATTTTATTTTTTTTAACACTTCTACTTTAATATGTAAAAGGATGGGTGAAATTAGTGACCTACCTGTTACATCTGTATAACACAAAAATAACACATACATTTTAAGCTCTAAAACAATATGCAGATCTCAACAGTGTAAATATATAATAATCAGGACTTAGAAGTGTGTGATGAGAACTTGGTTTAGGACCCGCTCCACGATCGCAGCTGCTCACCGGTGGTCTGACCACCTCCTCCCCTGCTGCTCTCCCTCGGGCGTGACCCTTGACCTTCAGGGCGCCGCCGGCCGGACGCCGCTCCACATCGCGTATAGGGCAGGAGTGGCAGGATGAGATCGATGCACTGGTCCAGGGACGGACGACGGCGACAATGGTCGAGAGAGTGGAGGGCCGTGACAAGATGGTGAAACAGGGAGGCATCGGAGGTGTGAGGTCAGAGGACGTGAGAGCAGAGGACGAGGGCCCTGGTGGAGGCAGGTGCTAAGGTGAGAGGGAGGAGGGATTTATGTATATATAATTTCACTATGCATTATGTATGCATGTATGTGAAAATGAGTGTTTGATGGTTGCTGGTTGTAATGTGTGCCTGAATGGTCGTGATGGCTGATGTATGATATGTTGGGGGTCATTTGTGTAAGTGTGATGTGATGATATGTGCAAGTGAAGTGTGTGTGGGGGGGGGGGTCAGTGGGTCATGCTATATTTGGGGTTATAAAAGGGTTTGTCTGTACTCCATGCAACTGGTTTATAGTATGCTCCCCGGGGAGTTGAGAAAGATTTAGTGAGACAAGGATGTCAATGACCTGGTGTAACATGTAAAATTGTGAGAGCACATTAGAATCATGACTATAAACCACCACATTTACATTTACACTTATAGTGGGTGAGTGTGTTGTATGCACATGTGTGAATACGAGGCTCTATTTACATGGAGAAAAGTTCATGTGATGTAAATGTCTTGTGATTAACACTTTCCTGAAGTAGTTGTATGTAATGATTGTATGTGATGTACTTAAATCGAATATATAGTACACTTGATGTTGTATGTTGGATGTGTACTTTAATGTAGAGGTTGTGTGATGTGTTCACTTGAGTGTATGTGATATGTACACCATGTGAGTTTTTTTTAGTTTACACGAATTGCACATTTCAGCCTTATTTGGGGTGTATGCTTGTTTGCATGTAAGGTACACATGTGAGATTATGTGGGGTGTATACATGTGTACACATGTATGTTGTGCACACCTGTGTATGTGTTGTTTATGCTAAAGTGTACATGATATGTATATTTGTGTCTGTGCTCTGTACACCAAGGTGTACGTAATGTGTATGTCTGTGTATGTATGCACTTTGCTGTTCGGTATCTCTCTGATACCACCACTGTGTCATAACTATGTCCATTAGGTAAACTTGTATATGTGGTTTCAACACACCTTATATTTATCTTATATTTCATAACAGTTCTAGAATATGTAAATAAAAAAATGATGGGTGAAAAAATAATGACTTATCTGTTACATCTGTATAACACAAAAATAACATACATTTTAAGCTCTAAAACAATATGCAATACATATGCTTTTACAAGTCTAGCATGGCGAATATTCCCCACGAAAAAAGGGTTTTTTAACCCACGGGTGTTTATTGCAACACTGAATATATGTGCAGTGTAAAAGAAATTCAATGATGAAAAAAGACCGACCAATGATGTGGTCAAGAGTAACAAAACCACTACAATGAGATGACGAAGCTGTCACAGTGTCACTGCAATCACCAGTCTCTTTAACCCCTACTCTACAGCCAATTTCATCGATTTTGACAGTTGTATTTGACAGTTCTAAGTTCAAAACATTAACTTTTCTGGAGCGTCAATAAATAGTAATTTCTTTACATAAATTTACATGTGTGTTCAGAATCGTATCAGGATTCTTATTTTTAGCAAATGGTAACAGAATTATGGTCTTATTTGTCTAGAATATTTTCCAAAGATCGAGCTGGTCCGACCCTCGATTCGAAATTACTATCAAATGTTTGCATTTAAAAAGTTGTGATTTTAGCACTTCCACTCATCGTACAAAAATATTGTTGCTCATGGATATCAAAAAACGCATGAATGGAACTGAAAAATATATAACAACACTTGCAGTAGATGGTATACAACACGTGGCAGACTTCTTAACTTTAATGTCAGACTTCTTAACTTTTTTAATCATAAGTTCGGTGTTTAAATCGTTGACATTCTTCACATCGGCCTTGAATATAGAGTCATAAATGTTGCTGGTAGGCCTGTCCTTCGGTAGATGGTAGATGGTTACAAAATCGGTTTATGTAATATTCGATGTGTGAATTCGTGTTCGATAACTCATCGTAACGATGATAATCAATTATTTATGAAAATATAACACAAATGGCTTACTTCTTACTATGCCATTTGTGATATCCCATATTAGCCTTTATCACATGTCGCAGTACTTTAATCACCGATTACGATCCATCCCTCAATACTCAATCGTCTATGTCTATAGCAAAGTGCATTTTACATAGAAGTCACTATCCAGAATGTGGTATTCTTGAGAACTTAACCAAGTCTCTTGTAAAAATATATCACACTCACTACATAGTTTTGTAATCTCACTCTTGGGTCGCAATTTGGTCATCTACAGCTGTCTGGCTGTCTCCCTCCTAATGTGGGTCTCAAGTTGTTGGTTGTTGGATGCAGATTAGACACAAACAGACCTGTAATGGTGCCATTTGATACCAGCGGTACAGGTGGACGACTGTTTAGCTGCACTGATAGTGTCGGTCGGGCCGATGCCTCAGACAATTGTAGCAACGAATGCCACATGCGTTATGACCATTGTCTTGATCAACCAGGCTGTTGTGGTGTGCGCTCACCAAATGCACGGAGCTCTTTTTTGAACAAGGCTATACTGTGTGCATTGTGTTCTGGACATATTCGTCTGCTCCCTCAAATAAGAAAATGCTTATAGTTTGAGTACATGCTCTATCTGCGTGTATATAATATATGTATATAATATGTCCGGAAAAATTGGGATTATAGCAGAATGTCCATTTAATGGGATTAATCGGATCATTGATATTCAGTTAAACAAGGTTTTACTGTATATTGAAATAGTGATGTGATTTTTTTTCATTTTATTAGTGATAATATATTTTTACTACATGTCCCTTTCAATTTAATCTCAACTGGTGATAATTATAAAACCGATGTTGTAGGTGGATGTAGAGGATGTGAACGGGCAGACGCCGCTCCACGGCCTGTGTTCTCAGCCGGAGTTCTGGATTAAGGATGAGTCACAGCATGAGGTGTGCCGTCTGTTGCTGAAACACGGGGCGCAGATCAACAAGCAAGACGCCATCGGCATGACGCCCATCGCATATGCCGCAGTAAATCGTAACCATGTACTGATCGCAGAACTCATCAACGGACACGCTGATGTCAACCTCGTTGACAACTATGGACAATCCCCTCTGATTCACTGCGTGGAGAACAGTTATGTCGACCAAGGAGAGTCGTCCCACTTGGAGGCAGCAGAGGCGCTGTTTACTTATCCAAGCGTCAACGTGAACCACGCGGATCATAACGGCAACACAGCGCTGTCTCTTGCTGTGGGCGCCGGCGACACAAAGATGGTGAAACTCCTCCTCCAACATGGTGCTGATCCCGCTGTCAAAAACAAGGATGGAGAAACCGCCATCCATCGCGTCAAAGATGTCGGTGAGTGAGCATTGGTTAATAGAGTTAGAGAGGGTGGGTGTTTGTGGTTTACTGTGGGTTGTGGTTTATTGTGGGTCGTGATTATTTGCGGGTGGTTTTATATTGTGACTAAGCTAATTGCAAGCATTTCATAAATTTTCAGGAAAACTATTCTGCAACTTACGTTACGAGGCAAGTTATTAATAAACCTGGGTATCTTATTTCTTTCTTCCAGAGATTGCTGTGCTTCTCATCCAGCGGGGAGCAAAGGTCGATGCAGTGAACAACAGAGGCACCACCATCCTGCATATTGCTGCGGACAATCACAACCTTGACCTCCTTAACCTCCTCATTCAGTCCAATCTCAAAGCTATCAATGCCAGGAACCACCTCGGCCGCACCCCGCTTCATAATGTGGTGTTTAGTGCAGTGCACCAGTACCAGGCAAATTTGGCAGCGATTGACAAAGAAAACTTCTCTCAGTACATGGCATCCACTGAATCCAAGTTTAAAACACTCATCGAGAAACTGATACAAAATGATGCTGATATTAACATTAAAGATCAGAAAGGTGAGAGTCCCATTGTATTTGCTGTAACAAATCCTGCATTACTAAAAATCCTTTTAGAATTCAATGCAGACATCAGAACTGAGAATACAATGGGACGTGGACTCATTCATATGTTGATAGAGAAAATTATATTGTCCAATATAGTTAAACCAAACACATCCCAGATCATTGAGTTTCTGCAGTCACATATTGATATCAACCAACAAGATATTTGGAAGCAAACTCCCTTACATGTGGCTGTTAGCTCAGAAACGCCATCCATTGAACTTATCAAAATCCTTCTTGAACGGGGGTCAGATGTACAAATGAGAGACAGCTTTGGTTTGTTGCCAATATCATATGCAGTTCCCCATCCTGATGTGTTTAACCTACTGTGGGATCGCTCATTGCCACACATAACAGACAATGATTTCGAGAACCTTAGAATACTGGCTCATTGCCATAGTGTAAACGATAAGACTCTAAGAGATAAAATCAAATGTGAACTCACTGAAGAGCAATACAGACACAGAATTCCTCAGAACTTCATTCGGCCCTCCGGCTGGCAAAGCAATGTGGACCTCAATGAATGGTACAAAGACGAGCAAACATTTAACAGTTTTGAAGATTTTTGTAAAGGATGGCTCAACTCCTTACAGAGATTTACCTATGTTAAACATACAAAAATAGTTGAAACACTCACATCCTTCATCAAAGATGTCCTAGCTGATGTCAGCAGAAGGAATCCATTAGTTGCCTGTGAATTCCGCTTGTCAGGCAGTGAAACCGAAGGAACCAAGATTATTGCCACAAATGAGGTGGATGCTTTATCGGTGCTCACTTTTATAACAATTGACAAGTTTGAAAACCCAACAGGTCCTGGCCATCCCATTCTCAAGGAATTTGTCCACCTTGTATGCAAGGAAGCATTTAGAAAAGAATTAGAAGATGTTCTAGATGAAAATTTCCAACTTTCACGAGATAAAGTTTATCAGCATTACAGTGAGGCTCTGTCTGCAGCTTTGGCCAACCCAGCACTATGGGCCAAGTATCCCTGTCTCCAGCGCATCACAAATCATGACATCGTAGCTTCAAACCGCACCATCACCCCAATGACTGTGATGTGGCATGATGATGTCTACCCACTGCTTGTTGTGGACGTAGATATGGTGCTAGCAGTGGACCTTCCCCAAGACTTCCGACCCTCCTGGGCCAGTAAGCACCCTCTTCTGAACAAGGTTAAGGCTCTCATTGTGCCAAAATGGAAGACAACTGCCCCTGAGGATGAGGTTCTTCTGGAGATGGGCGTCTCACACTGGTCTGAGGTATTTAGTGAGATGCCCCCAGAAATGAAACATGGGTACCGTTTGGCAAAGGTGGTTAAAGAAATATGCCCTTCCATCAAAAATGAAAATGGCTATAAAGTTCATCATTTTCTCACTAGCTATATGTTCAAAATGGCAATCGTGGAACTTTATGCCACTGTCTATGTAGACCGTACAGCTGAACCACCACAACCCAATAGCGATGACCGTGACTGGGCACTGGCCATATACAAATATATAGAGCAAGCTATAGAAAAGCAGGATCTATCTTCATTTTTCATTCGAGGCTACAATTTACTGTTTGATGCCAAATTTGCAGAGAACCGCACCTTGGCGATTGCCTACAGTAAGTTGTGTCAGAAAATGCTCACTCCAGAAGCGGCTCGCCATTTCCATGTGGCCTACATGGGACTTGATCCAGAACCTGTTGTATCTGGACAGAGCAAACATCAATAACTGAATTTCATCTGCTTCAGTAACTGAAAACTCTCACACAAGAACAGTCATATTGTAGTAATGTATAGTAGTTGGGTTCTCATTCTTTTACATAAAGAAAGACATGAATAGTAATTTTTCTATTTTATAGTTTTTGTTTAATATGTTTAGTTTCTTGCCTTTTCTATTTGTGTAGGTTTGTTTGGTTCATTGTTTGTACATTTGAATAGTTAAAAATGCACTAGGTATGAGTTTTCAAATGTCTTGAATTAGCACAGACTTGGCCCTGGTCTTGTTCCCCTGGTTTGTTCCTCAGATATCAAACTCATCATTTCAGACATCCCTAACAAATGCAGTACAAAGGGCTTTATTTTGGTGAACATGTTCATCCTTAGACACATAATTAGATATCATTCAATCACAGTTTCAGTTATTCATAAAATATGAAGGTAAAACTTGACTGCTCTACCTGATTTTGACAATGCAGAATCCATGACCTAATAATTTTTAAAAATGAAACATGACAAATGCATATTTGTTTCCTTTTTTCAATCACATAATTCTTAAGATTTTCTTGGTATTTTTTGTTATATCTAGTTTTAAGGATACATACGAAATCAAATTCATTATTAGTATGTAAATAAATATTTCCAATGTCAGCTAATGACTTGTACTGCAAAAATGAAATTTGCTCAAAATTGTTCCATAAACATATCATAAGACTATAGTTAACTGTAAGCTTCTATTCCCATGGTGGTGTCTACCTGTTGGTTTGAATATGTTGTAATTGCATTAAGTTGTAAATGGAGAAATTGACACCCTAACAGCTTACTGTAAAACTAGAAATGTTGGCGCACAATTTAATTTGCGAATTTCGTGGGTGGGTGCAAAAACACAAACTTAAATAGTCAGCAAACATTAATAGCCTATGCAAAGTAGGTTCAAGATGGACCAAAATCGCAAAAATTAAATAGTCACAAAATAATTTATAGATGAAAATCGCAAAATTCAATAGTCACAAAATATTCTAGTTTTACAGTATTGGTATTCATACTGCAATGGACATTACCTAAGATGAGGTGAACTTGTGAATGGACACCCGCAATATGATGTCATTAACTTCAATTGAAATTTTGTAATACTTCAATGTGTTCAAATCTGAATTATAATTGCCAAAGCATGTGTAATGTATAAAATAGATATGTGTTTTGTGGTTACAAGTATATCACATTCTTCTTTTTTTATGTTCATACCAGATTGTTTTAGTAAGTGGAGGAACGGTTTTTTTTAGTTGACATGGTTAACAATCTGTGCTACCTATTTATGTATGATACCAATAGTATACTTTATATGGATGTCATTCCTATCTTTGTCTGTTTGTTAAGACAAATATGTAGCTATAGACGCTCCACCCAAGTTATTGGCATCATCCAAACAAAGGTCTACCGCCAAGGTAGCACACACGACTTGCATTGCAGCTGGACATAGTGGGGGAAACTCTCAGAGGGTGAATAGTTATTTGTTTAGTGATGTTAATAGGTGCGTTATGGTGATACCAAGAACTGGAGTACTGCCAATAACTTGGGCACAACGTTTACATACCATTGATAATAACATGGCTGAACATTGTACTTAACCAAGTGTTTATTTTGTATACTTTGAATAAGATGAAGTTTTTGCTATGTCCTTGTATATATTGCAGCACTTAATTTCTTGATAATGCTGATTAATTTGAATTTTCATTGAATGTGGGTCGTTGTAAGTGTATATATATGGAAGCTAAGTTTGTTAAGTCTAAAGACTTGTAAAATGTAAAAGATCTCATAGCACATCAACTTTAAGAGCAAATGTGAATAAAAGTGTGTTTTACAAACAAGAGTTTTTCTTCCAATTGGAAGTGCCCATCAACACCCTTTAAATAGAGCGAGAATTTTTCATAATGTCATTCAATTACGAAAAGCACTGAAAAACACAATATCAGCGATTTTGTGCTTTTCGACAAAGAAAAATTATGAAAATATGTGTTGATTTTAGTTTAACTTTCACACTTTAAGAAGAATTAGAAATACAATCCCCATTTCACATGCATGTACCTCAGTCACTTGGTTCATAACAATATATTAGGATATAATTAGGATATAACATAATATTAATATTAATGATTAATATAAATATATGAAATCCTATATAAAACATATTAAACTACAATTTGCTGGTAAACACACAGAAAAAGGTCTTAAAAATGTAGTATCATTCAAATCCTCTATATGCAGAATACTGACATAAAATGCTCATGAAATATAACCATTTGTGATCACAATTTTCAATTTGAAAATAAATTACAATCATCTATGGTTACAAAAAATAATATGTAATAAAGATAAACCTTAGGGGGGAAAACTGAATCAAAACATAATATAATTATATAGATTAGAAACTAATATCTAAGTTTAATAATTAACTTCTTAAACAAAAGCAATTAATAGCTTAAAAAGAAAGTTCATAAATACATTTGAACATAAACATAAAACATTTACTTGTAATGAAGCAATATATTGCTGCATCCATGCTTAGTAATGCCATAATCATATTTAAATTTCAATATTCAGCAACTTTTTCAATGAAAAAAAAATCAAATTGGCACATTATTCTTATCTCCAGTGGGTAGAATTCTAGGACAATTGGCCAATGGCTGCAGTTCTAGCTCTGCTGGTAGGTGCAATCTCATTGGTTGTGTGATGGGAGCCTTCCTGGAAATAACATCAAACAGCGGAGTTCATAAGAGAACTTGCACAGAAAAATTGGTAACAACACCTATGTGACCGATTAATTAAGAATAACAGTATTTTATTTCTGCATGAATCACATATATAATAGGGAATATGTCATAGAATACATTAGACAAAAATACAATATATACAACATATATAATAATTATCCAGTAGTATCGTCTAAATAGTGTATATATATGTATATATAAGGGAACGATCATAAATAACGATACGAGGGGGTCGTCCATTTTTGGGGCTCACAGGAAAAGTTAACCGACCCCCCATCAACATTTTAAAATATTGAGTGACGCCCCCCCCCACCTGCTAAAGAAAAAGTCCCCTATATAATCATTGCATTGCTAAAAGAAAATATTTGAAAAAATATACCATAGGGTGATAAAAAAAAGTTCAGCGACCCCCCCCCCCCCAAAAGGAATCAGAAAAGTTGGACGACCCCGGCACCTTTTTGGATGACCCCCCCCCCCCCCGTATAATTATTTATGATCGCTCGCTAAGAATCACCGTAGATTCAAAGTATGCCTCAGAAATCAGTACATTATGAGGAAAATCACATGTAAAACAATAGCCATAAGAATATGTTCTTCAGAACTTTAACAGTCTATTTTCCTCTTAACAGTTTATAAACATGATTACTAACTTTAGTTGATTAATTTTAAATAAAAAAACTGAGATTAAATTTTAATGATTGGCCTGGGTTTAATTTTTTTCTTTGAATATTAAGCTTGAAATTTTAATTGATTTGGGGTCCAAATCAAAATATCAAATGGTGTAAAAAATAGAATATCGTTATTTCAACCATCTTGTGAAAAAATGGCTGCTTGATTTTTTTTTTTCGATCAGGAGAAAAATAACAGAATGGGACTATAATAAAGTGATTAAACCCCTCTGTGGTTTGTGAAAGCTGGGCATGTATGTGAGGATACCTGAATAGTGATCTTATAAGATTCGCTTTGTGAACGGATATTTTTACCAAGTGTTTCCGAATGCATGTTCAAAGACTTGACACTGTTACATTTGATTGACAGCGTTGGTGTTGGTTTAGGCCGAATCCTTGTACATCTGGTTCTTGGTTTTGAAGAGGCCACGATTGACGAGACCCGCCAGGAGTAGACAGCGGCCAGACTGAGAAAGGCGAATACTTGGGCAGCTCCACCATTAATGGTCATTGGAAATTAGGACTGAGCCATCTCATATGTTCTGCCTCTCATATCTTCATTTCAATGTGTATTGCTTTAAATGTAGCTCAAAGGAGCGAGTCAAACCAAACAACATCCTGTCAGCAGATGAATGCTCACTACGCCTGCATCCACGGGCCATAGATGGTTGATCATCAAAAATTGATTATCACGGTCTATATAGATTTTGTTAGTTTTTAGATGGCAAATTTCGATTTCGCACTGTACGTAACAAAATGAATAACAAATGAAAACATACCAAAGTGTGGCACTTAACTACGCCAGCAGGAAAATCCACCTTCCTTGGACCTTTATTGACCATACGAGGGTCAAAGGCTTCAGCGGAACAAATCAAACGTATCCAGGCTATCAATTCTAGTTAAGAAATATCAACAAGTATAACATTTACAAGTCTCATGTTGCATTGAAAAATGTTTTTGATAACAAATTCCAGTAAGATGGTCTAAGATGGCAGACAATTTCGGCTCTCCAGAACTTTCAATGATTTTCTCACGTTGATCAAACGGTTCATCTGAAATTGCACTCTTTTTCTGTTTATGAATTCTAGTTAAAAAGCGCAAACAAGCTTAAGAGTATTATTTAAAAGCTTATGACTGTCTTTGTCTCTCATCAGAAACCCCCAATAATTGGTTACGTCTGGAAGGACTACCAACGGAGTGACGTTTGCGTTATGTTAGAAATCTATAGATATAGATAATATTCATGTTGGATGTTTTAAGATACAATATACAAATTATTTAATATTAATAAATGCAAAATTTTAACTGCCGCGGTTTTAAAATACTAAAAACATAAATACATTTATTTCATTTTATTTATGTAAATAAAAAAGAACAGATTTGTAGTCAAACAGATCTATATATATAAAGTTGAATGTGTTGATGGGAATTTCTACTTTAAAATAATCAAAATGGATATTTATAGTTACACTCAACAGGGAAGTTTTCAATGTAATGTATGCGAAGAGTGGTTCACTTCTGTGCAATCTCTGACAGATCACCAAGAACTACATCTATTGATAGATACAGCACTAGGATCAAATTTGAAATTAAAATTAGTAGAGAAACAACGTAGATCTACCACACAGGATACTGGGCATGTCATGGACCATGAGAGTGATAATACAGTGGAAATAAAGAGACACAGCAGTATCAAACACATAAAACCAACTACTAGTTCAACCTTGAACCGCACTCGGTATAACCCAATTGAAGATGGTGGTAATTTAAGGTCTGGAGACGGCAATAAATCAACTGAAGGTGAGAAACCTTACAGATCCACGTGTGTGAAGCGAAGTGCTGAAAAGTATGAGTTTGATGCAGGAATTGAAAAGAGAAAAAGGCAAAAACTTGCAAACAGCATAACTCAAGCCGATTATGGTAGTAAAGCAAAAGAGCAAGGGGAATATCGTCCCGAGAGCATCGCTACAAAGTTGCTACTGCCTTATCCAGATATCTCTTCTCCAAGTAGCGATCTTGGACAACTCATGCAGGACAAACATCATGAACAGTATCAATCGTGGGTAGATCAGCCTTCAAAGGGTCAGAAAAAAGAGAATTCTGTAAAGTTCCAATGTCCTTATTGTCCAAAATTCTTTGCTAGAAATCGGGATATTGGACAACATGTGCGAGATCTGCACCCAGAACATTCCCATCTGTGGGTAGCTCAGCTCAGCAGTGATCAGCAAACGCTGCCACATGTCTGCAAAGTCTGCTCAAAAGGCTTTAAGCACAAAGATCTTCTTAAAAATCATGTGCGTTTGAGCCATAAAGAAGAGTACAGAGAGCGCTGGGAGAAGCATGTTTGTAAAGCGTGTGGCAAACGCTTTGTACACATTGATCATCTGGTAAATCACTTGAAGATGGACCACGTGGAAGAGTATGAAGCATATGAAAAAGAAAAGAAAAGCAACCCGTTTATATTCGGGCAGCAGTGCCTCATATGTTCTGAATATTGCGTTGATTCGCCAGCATTAACAAAACATGCCGAAATACACCAAGATGGTAATGGTTTCTTTCGTTGCTCCATACACTGCGACCAGAAGTTTGGGACAATTTATGATATCAACGCGCATTATGTAAAAAACAGTTTGAAATTTTATGAGTGCCGGAGATGCGATATTGAATATGTGAATCGTTCAAATTGGATAAATCATAACATGAAACATCATGGATATAGTGTAGGGCTGTTCGTTTGTGAGCTATGTGATGATGAATTTTCTGAAAAACACGGATTGAACAAACACATGCGATATAAGCATAGAGGAGTTAAGAAAAATATACGGTGTACTCCAGCATGTGGTGCATATTTTAGTGACGAAGACACATATAAAAAGCATATTGTAAAGAAACATTGCGAAAGCGTGCGTGTTTTAAAGTTTGTGGAGGATGATCGTTTCCAGTGTACTATTTGTGATATGATATTTGAAGATATGAATGATTTTTTACAGCATTGTAGCCTCAAGCACAAACTAGACAGACAGAAAGATGTGTCCAACATAGTTCTGACCACAGATAGTGACACTCTTGCCATGCAGAATACACTGCCTACATGTTCTAAATGTAATATGCTTTTCTCCGATTACGATGTGCTGAAGTTTCATATGAAGCGTGAACACAAGTCTGCTGAAGATGAAGATTTTGCCGAAGAAACACAGATGGAACCGTGTATGAAGAACTTCCTGCAACGGTTCCAACTTCATAGGCACATACAAAAGAAACACTGAAACTGATGATTCTCAATGTAAGATGTCCAAAAGACAATTCTGTACAGAGGATAAAGATGCAACGTCGTTATTGTCCAAGAAATTGAAATTGCGATATCGGACAATATGTCTGAGACAAACATTTGGAATAACCTTTGAGTGATAGTGATGAAGTTAATAATATGTTTGAATAATAAAAAAAATAAAAAAATCTTGTTCCATTTATTATTTTTTGAACAATTTGATTTTTTGTATTGTAATAGGAGTTTCATATGAGCTAGCCTTGCCAACGGCCACAGCACGAAGCTCAATATGGGGGTCTAAGGGGATTGTCAATGTGATATTTCCATAGCGCAATATACATTTTGTAAATAATCATCTAAAAGCTTTTGTATTTAAATCAATAAATGTAATTTAAAAAAAGTGGGGTTCTTTCAGGTACATTCCAATCCATTTTTGGCAACAATGAAAAAAATGTCTAATTTAAGAGGTACAATCCTTTTCCCCTTTTAAAAAAAAAAAGATGTTTTTTAGTTGAGCCTGCTTCCATTTGATGCCTGCATCTAGGGGGTCTTCTAGGTTCTACTGTACTGCATTTCAATGGAATGAAAATAAAATGCACTAAAAGTGGGAGGATTAGGTTGTCATTGAGATGTTGCTGCTGCTGCTTTGTGCTACTGTGTTGAACCCCCCAAATAACTTTCATACTCAATGACTTCAGCCCTCCCATTGGTACAAGGAATTTGGCTTCTATATATAACTGGTTCAAATTCATTCACAAAATACGCTCTTTTTGGATAGGTTCAATAAGTTTTCCTGCATCAAATAAGAAATCTTTGTGCATAGAAATATACAAATATTTGTATACAAATTGTTGTGTTAAGCATTTTGTATAAAATTCAATTTTGAAGTTGTATATAACAATAATGAAAGATATATATTTGTGACACTATGCGCTCACATAATATGCAAGTGAAGTTTTTCAATCATCAAATAAAATTGTATGCAATTAAAAACAAAACAAAAAGAAAAACATATATTTTATATACATTTGCTCAAACATACAGATTTTTTAAGTGGAAAGCAGTTTTATCTGCAAATTGATTCATGCATAAACAGTGGATTGCTAGATCTATCATATACATTCGGATAAATAAATACCTAATAGAAATAGCTACCTACTAGAAACATAGAAAATCAATCTGTGCCCTAACTTTTCTTGAATTTGTAAACAAGGATTTACTGTTCACAGGCCCTGTCATGTATAAAGTCATTTGATGATAAGCAAATGAACCTAGAAAATGAATCACCTTTTCTATGATCAACCTCTACGCTCGCCGACTTTGACGTGTTTGTGATTGATGCTTACACCTCGCCGGCCGCTCCGTGGTTGCCACTTCGTACTTTGTGTGGACATCACACTGGGCCCATTGAATTTTCTGAAAAACACGGATTGAACAAACACATGCGATATAAGCATAGAGGAGTTAAGAAAAATATACGGTGTACTCCAGCATGTGGTGCATATTTTAGTGACGAAAACACATATAAAAAGCATATTGTAAAGAAACATTGCGAAAGCGTGCGTGTTTTAAAGTTTGTGGTTTAGACATATGTGTGGTGAGGAGTAATAACAGAACCAGTGAAGAGTTTCTATCCTGTTTATTGACTGACTCTAGAGAAGCTATCCCTTGCTTATATACTAGCCACTAGCGTGACGGCGTGTGCGTGTGGCAGGCGTAGCCGGAAGGAGTGAGGCTTCCGGCGGAGCCTATGAGTCTAGTTAGCGGAGCCTATGAGTCTAGTTAGACTCAGCTCTATCGTGTCATCACAATGCTATCAGGACTTGGCGATCGGTGTCAGATTTGGGGCTGAGCTTTTTTAAGACAAGAATGGGTGCTATCAGGAGGAGTGGCTTTTATTTTTGGATGGTTGGTGTCTTGACTTTCTTTTCATCATTGACTGTTGTTAAATGGTTCTGAAAACCTCCACCAATGAATCATACTTGATGCTTATGTTTGCTGTGTAATTACTGTGTTATCATTATTTAGGTGTTTGTAGTTTGTACTCTCTAAATAATAATACTTATAGCTAATGTTAGGGAAAAATCACAATGACTTTGATTTTTACAAGTTCAACAATAGTTTCTAAATAGTTTTAGAACAAGTTACCAACAATTTCTAATAGTTTAGAAACTATTGTTGAACTTGTATATTTCATATCCAGGATAAATGAATCACCATCAAAAGACATTGATTTTCATTGGCTTTTACAGGGGATGGTCACCCTGCCATGTTTACATAGTAAAAGAACTGCCTTTCAATGAATGACACATTGGCTTGATCTTGGATTTTGTGTGTATGGGGATGCTGTCAGGGTGCTTTCAGGATGGGTGGTGGTGCTGTCAGGACGTGGGAAAGTGTCGTCAGGACATGGGTGTTTGAAAATAAATGCTGTAAAAACATATTTATACATTCACCAAATATGTCTTTTTACTATGCCCATGGAGGGCATTGTGTTCCCATTTACATGGACACTAACATTTCCTCCCGTAGATTTTCATTTTACATGCCAAGTCAATGGATTTTACCAATGAATTAGTTGGGATCTACTCATACGATTACGTAACTGGAGTGATTCAATGTGGTTCTCAGCATGCCTCTTTGACCACACGGGTATAAGCTAGTTCCACTTAATTTGCTTCTCAAATATATTTTGAATGATTATTTTATTTTTGAATATCAAGGAAAATGGGAACATATTATGAACATGGATAATTATTTATTGCACCAAGTAGCCAACAAAATTTAGTGCAACCAGATCAACTACAAGACAAGATGGCATCTGTTAAATGTGAAGTGAGTATACTTCCCTTTTAAATGGTTCGCGTTTTTTGCAGAAATGTTTATTAGTGAGAAAGCTAATTAAACTTTTAAGACTAGATCCAATAACAATGTGTAATTTACACTAGATCTGAGGGCCGTGCTTCTGTTCCTTGACCTTGTTCATGTTTATGATGTAATAACTTTAAATAATGAGGATAGCAGACATCACATGCAGAGTTCAAAGTGTGTAGACTTTAGTTCAATGTTGATCTAGGCAGCTAGAAAATAAAATAGTTAATTTAACCCTGTCAAGGTGACAGCTACTATAGTGCCTGTGCTGTAACTTTTATTACATGACTGTCTGCTCCCCATGTCCCTTTCACATGACTTTTTTTCTGTCACCTAAATAATTTATATGCAACCTTTGTTTTAAAACATAACACCCAAAGCATTGAGGACAGTTTTAATACGTGTATTTTAAAAACTGATATTCAAGGAGTGTTTTGTGTATTTTGCAGGAAGGAGATTATGGTAAAATTTTTGAAGTAAACTTGGATGTACTATTATGTTTTGTGGGGGTGGAGTCAGCCATTACGCCAGATAACCAGAACCCAGATAGCATTAAATTCACAGATAGGTAGGAAGAAATTTTAAGTCGTTTGCTTGATACTTTCTCTAATAAATGAAGTTTTATTACTTTGTACGCACAAGTAAAATAAACCTAGGTAGGATTAAATATTATTAAATTCACAGCTGGGCAGAAAGAACATTTTATTTTCTGCTTGCTGCTTTCTATATGACAAATATATGTATCTTGCATTACCATGTATGCCCAAGTACCAGTTCTTATCTTATTTATATATATTTAAGGATTAGCTTTTACTTTGAACTTTAGTATGTGAAGAATGTGGATCCGTGTTTAAAACCATGGTTGGGTTGAGGCGCCACAACAACATGAATCACGGCCAACCGTCACATGTGTGCTCTGTGTGTGCACGTGGAAAAGGATGTCCAACTAAGACAAGAATGGACATACATAAACTGCAGCATATAGGGGTATGGTTATGATTTTATATTGAAATAAATTTTTAAAAAACTTAATCATTTCAATATATAAACTCTATTTTGACTATTGAGAAAAATAGCGTTGTGGCTCATCTCTTTTATGGGCACGAAGAAGAAGCAACTACATCTATATTGTAATCTGATATTACTGTAACCTTACAATACCAAAGATTAATATAATCTATTCCAGTCAAAATGCCAAACACATACATATAATTTTCAAGAATATCTACAAAAAGAAGATCCAGAAAACCAACATATCTCGCCACCGCTCAATCCACCAGGACCGAAATAAACATATTTGTCTATACTGCGGTAAATCATATTATCGCAAATATGTTCTGGATCAACATTTAAAGAAACACAGTTCTTAAGCCTGTATTCTTGCAGTTAATTTAACATAAAAGTATTTGTGGATGTTATTTCTTTTCGTTAAGAATTTAGTCACTTAAGACATTAACTTTCATGTAATAAAAGTTTTTTAAATGTTTTTTTTTCCTTTTTAAATTTCATTTCACAATAACGCATTAGGTACTATTAATCAAATATTGTTATTACAAAGTACATAAAAGTTATATAGGTTCATCATTGCTACTTATATAAGTTCATTCACCTGCCCTACACATAGTACAACTGACCACTGACCACTGAAACTGACCTACCCTGGTAAATAGCAGCATTCACAGAGTCACAATATTGTACTTATCACCTGCTCAGGTGACTTACCACCTGACCTTTTTTCAGACAAGATTTTCAATATGCACCGGTACCCCCCCCCCACCTCCGCCTGATAAATATTGCACCGTCCCTAAAATCACAAAATGATTTAGACCCATCACTATACCTGAGATGTCTAAAAAGGTGACCCATAGAAATGCCACACCCGTACTACCCGACATATAGTAAGGACCATATACATAAATGTGTAGCGATGTATAGTTCATGCAGCCAGTGAATTAATAAAACCAATTACACTTATATTAGCTACACCCATCCACGTCTCCCGAAATAAGCCCACTATGTTAAGAGTCTAACTGTATGGTGCCGTTTCGCTCTTACAGCTAGACTATATGGCGTCAAGTCGTTCTCGACAGACGTGGCTTTAGACACAGAGAACAGAGTTCATGTAATATTGTGCTGAATAAAGAGAGGCAGCTCTAACTGAGGTGAGTAGAAATGCTTTTCTTTTTGAACGAGTACTAATTGTAACTACATATCTATGTATTCAGTGCACGCCGGGGTCAGGGTTCTGAGAATCCGCTATTGTCGCCAATAATAGTGTCATTTTTACTGTAGCGATAATGGGTGAATTTACCGTGGTGTCACTGGGCGCCAAATGTTCACGAAATAGCTGCTTCTTTGGGGGGTTACTATATATTATATACCCAGTGTCCCTTTAATCTGTGTTTTTCTATATGTACAGATTCTCACAAACTTTATCTAAACATCCATTCCAAATACTTATGCAATATGGCTTAAAATCAATTAACTATTAGTCTGAGAACTTTGGTCTTCGTTATGATCACCCCAAAAGTAGCCAAAGTGAACCCGAAATCTTGAAAAACCCTATAGGGTGAACCTCGTTCATATTTGGTATGTATATAAAAAAAATGGTATACTTTACAACCGGCCAAACACACATTTTGCTGACCAAACATCAACCGTAAAATACTGCAGTCACGCAGCCTTCATCTTGACAGTACATGCCTATACTTTCTTCCATATATTGCAAGTTTGGTATCAATTTAAAGGTCTATACATACGCATGACATTGCCATTCATTGATTTTTCAAATCACATTTTCTAAGAAATAAAAAATTAGTTTTCCTGCGAAAATGTGTACTTTGTTTACATCTGTTTTTGAATACTGCAGGTGCTTGCAGGTGCGTGTTGGTAAATGCTTCTTTTTCATGTCGTCGATGAATAATTAGTTTTTTTTTACTTTCAAATCAATGCAAACGGATAGAATTTATGATATACAATGTTTGTTCAGTGATAATTTAGGTTATCATAGAATGTAAGCAACATAAAAGGTCTGTTATTGTCGTGTATTCTAATATCGGCAGGTGCACGACAGCATGAACATCGGCAAAACCGGCGCTTAACATTGGCCTGTAGAATATTAAAGCTACCAGATAAGAATGTCCACTTAGCTTAGTCTAAGGCATAAATCGCTCTGTCCATCTTTGTGGTACCAATTTTCCCACCAGCTCACTGACAGTACACCCTGGATATCAAGGGCTCAATATATAGCTCAAAACCTGCTTTTGGGCTGTATATCCTTCCAGACCAGTCGCCGATATTACTTAAGAGTGTGATACAGGTATAACTATGACTAAATGGTTTGGTGATTTCGTTTTGATGTGAAATGACATAATGCAAACTTCCCCGTTGCATACGAGCACAGCACCACTCGGAGTCCGTTGTGACATTGACAAAATGAAGACTTTATTTAACCTGGTGCCATACATTTTCAGTGGGACGCAAACATTTGCATCCTAGGTGTCTTCAGGGGACACAGTGAAATCAGACCAATGTTTATGTCACAGCAAACAGCCATCTGACCATATAGCTCACTGCCAGCACATGTAAATAAACAGCTTGCATCTAAATCAAGCTGAATCTGTTGATTTATCCAGTTGTGAGTCTTTATACTATAGGTCATATTCATCTATTTACACCAAAAGTAGGGAGAAGGGCATTTATGTCCATGTAATGAATAGACTTGTGTCAATCCCCTAATGTTATGAAAATATTTAGGTCTCATTTAGTATACATCATTGCACATTGTCACATACAAATTACAAGTGAGTATAGATCAGTAGCTAATCATTCATCCATTATGATTAGCATTTGGTGGATTAAGTTGTACACTTAATATTATAGTTGACACCTAGAAATAATTCTGCCTTTTCAAACATAATATCATGTTATGGATATGTGCATTGCAGCAAGAGATAATAGAATAAAAACCATGTCTTTGATCTAATTTGATCATTATTTGCTTATAGATTGAACTGACTTATAGTTATTTTACCTCTTGATGAAATGATGTTAAAGACTGATTAGTATTCAATAATATTAGCATATGTAACCTTGTTTGAAGCAATATTCTCTGTATTTTACAGTTTGCTTCCAAGTCTGACTGTTTTGCTACCAATTTCAAAACCCCGTAGCAAAGTTTTGCTACCTTCTAAAAAAGTTAATTTCGAACCCTGATAATAGGATGTAGCTATCTTTTCCAAACATTATTTATAGCCATATTTCTCTGATAACCATGAGTGGCATGATCTTTATAACCAACGGGGAAATCCCAGCCATGACTCATCACATTTAGCCTTTATCATGTATGTTTTGATACCAACTGCATATTGACTGCTCGTTCTGTTGAGACTAGATCATTATGCGGTTATGTGATGGTATTTGGTCTTGTTTAACTGCTACGTTTTGCTTTTTCAGAAATAACGAGTAATTGCTCTGTACATCATACTGAAAAGAGAGCTGTGGTGTAGATAAGGACGCCTACATGACGTGAGTTAAAATGTTCATTCTCATTCTATGCAAAATCAATGAACATCAAAGAGATTGCACAGTAGTGTTGACGTAATTGTAGTGCAGAAGTGTCATCTTAGATTACCATATGCATTGTGTGAGTGACTGTGCCGTGACTTCCATTGGTTATTTCTCTCATATCTCTTGATGTCCTTGTTGTCCCACATTGAATTCAGCATGACCCCAGCCAAACCTTAATTGGGCATGTGGTGCTGTGCCAAAAGACTCTTTTGAACGTTTTTTAAAAGCTTTTGTCCACATTCCAGTACCGTGTTGATTTGTATATGTTCAACTTTGAATGTTTCTTTTCTTTTCTAGAGGTTGTACAAGATGGATGACAAGAAGTCAAAGAGAACAAAGGTAACACTTATCTCAACACATGCAACCACATTCGCCAATAATCAGCTATTGCTTTCTCAAAATTCACAATCTGGGAGGATATAGGGTTTGGGGAGACACCACCGATTGTTTTTATGAAGGATATAATTTCCATATTGAAATCCTCCCTTAACATTTGGGATTTACTCCACATGATAAACGTCATTAGAAATATTGTGTAACTGGAGTGTTGAATTATTATTATTTCTGTGATTTTATTTTTCAAATTTTTTATATGGAAGTGAACCAATTACCAATAAGTTCCAGTGAGATGACTTAGCATGTAGCAGATAATATTTTGCCACTTTTTTCTTCCAAGCATTGTATTTTTAATAACAATTACACTCACACTATGAGTTATTTCACTGAAGATTTGATAATTTTAAACCTCTAATTTTTCCTATTGAGCAGAAACATGCATCAAGCTGTAGTTCAGACCTTGCAAAATGCTATCAAACTTACAGGCTGGGTCAGTTGCCAGTGAGAATGCTGTTTATAGAATGTATAAAGCAATTGTAGGAAATATACAAGTGTAAGACATCAAATTTTGTGTGACAATAATGTATTTACTTATTATATCACTCACTCTGTGACGAGCTTTATTTCTGATGGGCCAAACTCAGCAGGCATATATTTCTCCATATATGCCCTGTGTGAAAAAGTGGCTCAGATTACGCCCATGTTAATAATCAGTAGATAATCGTTAGTAAGTCGCAGATACTGTAGTATCATGCACGTGCCTAGATGACAGCTTCGTAAATAGTCGGTAGCGTAAGTAGGCTATGATTGTGACTAAGGCTGCGAGGCTAGTAGGCTAATAATAGTATCAAGGTGGGAAAGTGCCATTGCGTAAAATTGATACTGGTTGAGATTGAAGTGTGTGTACTTCTTTGTCCCGGGAGATTAGCTCAGTGGCTAGAGCGTCTGCCCATGGACATATGACTGGTCTGTATCATGGACGGGAAGATTTTATTTCAGCATAAATCGCAAATGAAATATGAAATATGCCATAGAATAGATAAATATGTACAATATATATATACATGTATGTGTGTAAAAATATACTCTCACAACAGTAACAGCAGAAGCTTAAAACAGGTCATTTAACCACTCTTGCACAATTGTGCTATGATAAAACAATTGAGACTCCACAATGTTACATACTAAAACATTTTGACTAGATGAAATACGAAAAAACAAGTTACTGCATAACTTTCTAAGTATTACTTGTACAGAATCTATACCATAATGCAACATAATCTTTGATGTATCCTTCTTGTGTGTCTGAAATAATTGCCGAAAGATACGTTTGTATGCACTAACAAGGTTTTTAAAAATGATATTTTGGATAATTGCACCACAAATGGCCTCCATTAAAATCATAACAAAAAGCTTTGAATGATTTACATTTCACCTCTGCACAACATGTCCTAAATTAAGATATACAAAATGTTACCTCGGCCATATGTGGCTCTTATCTGTTGCTTAATATCAAACATGTCTTTATTCAAAATAACTCCTAAATACTTATTCTGTTCTACAAAACTGATGATTTTACGTTTTAAATACATCTTAGGACATGCTTAGTTCTATAACCAATTAGGTAACATGTAGTAGTCATTTAAACAAATTGATTTTTTAGTATTATATCAATAGCATCAATAGCTTATGTTTCACATATCTTAATCAATCTTTGTAGTGCTCTTGAAGTAGTTGCTAAGAGAACACTATTATTCGCATAAGATATATGATTATAGGGTATATACTATATGGGGCTTAAAATTCCTCCTTGATTAAAATACGCACAATGATATGTGGAATGTTGTGAATAAAAAGTTTTTTAAAACGTTTCCAGTGATTCACTTTATCAAAGGCCTTACTGGCATCCCCCCCAAAAAACAAATGTAAACAGCACTATTCATACGTCCACTGGGCTCGCGCTTGACATTCGTTTGTCGCCTATGGCGATTTTAACAAAGAATTGGCTTAACATTTTGCTTGCTTTTTCTCCAATGTGGGGAATCATTTATATCCTGAAATACACTGAAATCTTTTGAAAACTTCTGCTTTTACCTGCTTTTACCTACTGGAAATGCCATGACACTTTGCACTAGCACGGCGCACCTTGTCTCCACAAAAAAAACTTGCTATCTGTCAAGCTCTGTGACAATAACGTGAGCTACACCTCGCGGTCTGTGCAAATTAGTACGCAATCGCAGGAAAATTGCACGGCGTTGTGGGAATAGCCTGTTCATATTGACAATGTGGGGGCTAGCAATCATATTTCTGACAAATATCTCAGTATTATTGCAAATACTATTGATTAACAGTGCGTCAGTGTTTCTCACTGATAAAGAAATAATGCTGGTGGACAAGGTTAGTTTTTTAAATTAAGTGGAGTCTCAGTCATATATGAGTCGTTTGAACCTCACAAATGTTATAGTATATGAGACAAAATGTGAGTAGTTTAACAACCCCCTCTGGCATGACATCTGTCAAGGCGTGCGCAGCACTGAGATGTTTCCAGTCCCACCGGGCCACCCTCCGAAAAAATAGCAGTAAGAACTAGATCAAAAGTGTTCAAAGAACACTGCGTCGCTAGAACGACGTTGACTTATGGACAATTAAGATAATATATTGAAAAAATGTATACTTTTACAATCAAGAAATCTATGAATTTGAAGAGAAAACATCAGAATGAATCAGAATCAATATATCCAGCATAAAGCTATTTGTGTTGCCATACAATAGTACTGGATAACAAGATGATAATCAATATCAGTTTCAAATCCAATAATCAATTTTGGTGCTTGGTTGAAATATTGATTTTTTCTTGCTGGCTGAATAAGATGCATATGGACAAATGAAACAGCTTTGTTAATATGATTTTTTGATGCAATAATTCTGTGATTTATTGTAGTTTAATTGGGACCGTTTGAGTACTACGTTCAACGTTACTAGTAAACTTACGTCATACGTTATACGCACACGGGTATGATGTACACGCACGTTGTAAACATACTAAGTGCATTGAATATCATTAAAAATGTCATAAAAGCACTTCTAGAAAACAAAATTTAATTGGCAGAGCGCCCAAAATCGAATCACTTCGGTGTCGCCTCATACTTCATAGTCGTGTAAAGTTTGAACGAAATCTGTGGAACGGTAAAAGCTCTAGCTTGTCCGGAGACATACATACATAGAAACAAAGTGATCACAAGGCTTTCGCTTCAGCTACTGAAGCGACGCAATAAAAAATATAGTGTATATGTGCTACTCGTTTTCTTTGTTATAGCTTGCATGTATTCAAAAACATGTTCAAAAGTAAATACTCACACTGGGCCAACCACAGAAAAGATTGCATTAAAATTAAGAAAATATGGTGCATATGTGTTAACAAAAGTTTGAGTCCATTATTCTCCAATGTACTTCATTGGTTGATGCAAAGCAGTCATCAGAAGAATTCTGGGGTCTTTTCATAAAGTTGTGAAAGTAATATACCCGGTAATAACTGAGTGTCATGTACATTGGATAAGATATGTATTTAGAATATATACCTATACTTACTACCAACCCATAGTGATTTTCGGGTTCTTACATAAAAAAATATAAAATGCTTGTCTATATATCAAATATATGGTGTTATAGAAAACTAGCATAGTAGTACTTGTATGATGTGTATGAAGCTCTTGAAAATTAAACACATGGATCAGATGTCATTAAAATATTTAAAGTAGAAATATTGTCAAAGTAACTAAAAGTAATGATGTTTGTGCTGTCATTACCATTACAAAGGTTTTTGCTTGGCTGAAAAGAAATTCGATTGGCTAAAGAATAATGTAGTTCTTTAGCCAATTGGCTAAAAAATTAATTGGCTATAAAAAGTTTAGTTGTTTAGCCAATTGGCTAAATCTGAGATATGTCTAGCGCTAGCCCAGCGTTTATAATCGCCAACGGCATGTCTTGTGTTGGCTGCTTTTTTAAAAACTTTTATACAACTTTTCTATGATATCATCAAGTAATAATGTATTGTAATAGAATTTTAAAAATTGTGACATTTATGTTGCACTGAATGTATATGATAAGCAATAAATAAAGTTCCTTACAAAACATTGCATCTTAGACATCTTTGGAATGTTTGATTAAAGAAAAATGGACACTGAAATATGAAAACGCCATTCAGCTATTTCATGAAATAACTAGAGCATCATTTCAGTAATTACATGAAATCCCTATAGATTTTTGTGAATTCATAAAATCCCCAAGTGAATTCCCTGAAAATTTTAGGAATTTCACGAAATCCCTGATTTCACAGATTTACTGTAACATATATATGTACATATCAGTTGAATGCTTTTGCCTAAATCCAAACTGATTATCACTTGTAAATAATAGAGCATTGTACCTTTCAAGGAACATCAATTCCTTAATCAAGAGTTGTATAAATAAATGCTTTGAGTAAAAAGTTATGAATGATCATAGCATTGAACACAAGTGCGAGTAATATATGTACTTTACGATGTGCATATTCATAATGTTCACCATACACGTTATCTAAAGCAGCTGTTTTACCATTTTTCATGCTGGTAATTGTCGCAATAATTTCCATAATGTTTGGATCTAGCTAAGCCATATTTTTATTTTCATAAAAGACTTATGTTCGTGATGCAATGAATATATGTCACGTTTTCTTCAGTCAATATACATGAATAAAAAAAACATGACATATTTTTTCAATACTTCAAATCATCACATATTTTATTTTTCAGCCATTGTTTTAATAAAGATGCATATAGGTTATCATACAGACAACATGCAAATAAGTATGGCAATGGTAAAGAAATTTTTTACTGGCATATACTAGTATTTGATTTTCTGCACAATTCACTTGCAAATAAAGGGGTTAGGGTATTAAGGAGGAAATAATTGCTCAAACATTTACAAGCAGTTCTAACTTAAAAACCTAGTACTGTCTGATGGATTTATAATACTGTGTAGTTGGTATGTAGCATATGGTTTCATTTCTCTATTTTTATTTCTTTTCTGCTATTTATGCCAAAATCAAACATATGTATTAAAGCTTTTCAATACAAAAGTATCCTTTTCAAAATAACTTCCTAACAACCTGTTAGGAAGTTATTTTGAAAAGGATACTTTTGTATTGAAAAGCTTTAATATATATGTTTGATTTTGGCATAAATAGCAGAAAAGAAATAAAAATAGAGAAATGTCTGATGGATTATTTTTAAGAACTTTGGGCTTAATAAGAATAGCAGTGCAAAATGTAGGATTTGACCACGAGATTGTAGTGTCAATCATAAAATTTAGCATGTTGAGGTGCGATTGACACAAACGAAGTGAGTGTCAATCAAACATCAGCATGCTAAATTTTACGATTGACACTACAATCGAGTGGTCAAATACCATTCTATCATGAAGAAAATAAGACTACAGAATCAAATACATGACTAAATTTAAAACACGTGTACAAGAAACATTCTTCAATTATATTATAAAGCAAGTGACGTCACTTGTTAACAGGTGCGCTGCAACAGTGTAGTCTAATTTACACCTCACGTGCAGTAAATCACGGTAAGTCCTTAGCAACGTGCAGTCAATCATTAGCAATGTGTCAATCGTACAATTGAGAATGCCGCTCGTCCAATCAACGTGGGTTATTGCACGGAATGATAGAATTCAGAATGCATCTTTGCCGTGTAACACATAGTTTCATAATATATCAGTTGTGATGTAAACAGTCATAGTGCAGCCATTGTAATATGTCACCTGTGGAACATTCTGTATTTTTCGTATGTATGGGTCGTGATATAGTTCATCTTGCCACAGCAAGGTATCATCTAGCAAAGATTATAGATACATGTATAATGACCACTAACACCACTTTCTCGGGGGAAGATGGATATAGTATGGTGGGAAACTTACGAAGGTGCACCCAATACAATCATAGAACAGACTTTGCATATTAAAACTGTATGTAAGTGTGCACATCATGGCCGGTAATGTGTGTTACATTTGGCTGTCCACATTCACATTCATGAATCCAATTCTAGCTGTTTTCCCAGAGAGTGCTAGGTGGATATCTAACCCGTCCTGCTTTATAGCTTCTTTTTAAAACATCTTGCATTTGCTCCTTGGATATAATCTGCAATGGAGGGTATCATAGTAATAGGTTATCATACGAGTGGGGTTGAGAGATCATAAAAATGTGATATGGAGTGTGGAGCTCTGTTTAAATTTATACAAAGTGAGATGGTGTCTGATATCTCACCATACTCATATAATTAGCCTTTTCTCCCATGGTTATTTAGCATTTTAAGTCTTAAACATTGTCGTGTAGGATATCAATTTTCCACCCCTCCTCTTAGCCAATCTGAGTTGAGTATTTTTAGAAAATATGGGGGAGTAGAAAGGATGATTAACTATAACTTGGATGCTTTTAGCCCTGTTAGTTATTTAAATCTCCCCTGGACAAAGTCCAGAGGATAGATTTCTAGCTTTGCTTCTGTCTGCATCCGTCCGTTCGTCCATCCAAAGTAAACGGGATGATAACTCGAAGACTGCATGAGCTATTGCTTTGCAAATTGAATATGTTTGAGGAAGAGGGAAAAGTACCCCTCAAAAATTTTGTTTGTACTTTGGCTTACTTTTGACAAACTTATAAGCGTTGGGTGTAAATTCCTTGTTATAAGTGTTCATATTAGCCATGTAATAAGGAAAACTGTATTTTAATGTCTATAGGATGAAAGTGTAAACAAACCACTACCATCATTAGCTTGATGTGCATTCATCATATCATCATAATCTTGTAATGGAAAAAAATATCCATATAAAGTGGGCTCCTTTCAATAGTGCTTTGTTGTTGCAAATATCCACGTCAAAAATTTCCTATAGTCATATTTCCATAACATCCAAATATTGCCATATAGCAGTTTTCTTATCATCCATCATAGAGTTGCATGTATGGTAATTAACAGTGATATTTCAATACTGTAGAAGTTTTAACATACTGGACAAAGGGGCACATGGCATGATTACTACATGGATTGACACTCAATATCAAGGCACTACCAAAGCTATGGCATGTATAATAAGGATTACAGCCACATATTAGAAAGAAGATATTAATCCAATAAGTCCACTAATTTGAAGGTGTAGCATCATTTGAAAAAAA
>CM032663.1:55350186-55361376 GCA_019095985.1 Streblospio benedicti
ATTCCAAATTTCTTTCACATGTTTTTTGGTTGATTGATATTCTTCAGGAACTAATGTTCCTAGGATAGCACATCAACGCGTACATATATATGTAATGCGTACGTATTTCCAATGTGGTACTGTTTGTTTGGTAGGTTAGGTCAAAGACATTATAGAACCTCTATAGAACCTCTATAATATCTTTGGTTAGGTAACCAAATGAACCTCGGGGGTGGAGGGATCACACTAGCTATAGTTTTCAAACTAGGTGAGTTCTTTTACGTGCAGAGGGATGACTGTCCTCTACACGGGACACGCCTTTAACGAGGCTTCCGAGGCTGTTAAATTCCAATTCCAATTCCGGAATTGGAGCTGGAATTGGAATTGGTAATTGACCCCATCCCTGCCTGCTATCGAGTAGTGCTAGTGACTACCGCAATCATTGACTTTTTGCGCAGAAGTTACAGCGACGTCAACAGCAAACAAACAAATCCAACCGCAAAGTGAGCATTGGCTGAAACGGGCACTTGCCAGCGCACCTGCAGTGTCATGGCGCATTCGGAGTCAAACTATAGATCTACGAAACTTACGGCGTTATTCAAAGCACAGTTCATGCAGTTGTAAAGCATTTATTGGTAAGATTTGTGTCATTCATGAGTGCTTTGGGGTTTATTTTTGTTGCAGAAATTGTGGACTAGTTTATTGCAATTACGCAAAGGTGTGTGCGTCAATGACAGGATATTCTCTGGATTTTTATAATAGGTGAATGTTGAATACCCAGTCAGACTCGTAACACTGGGAATTTAATACCTATTTGTGTTAGAGATTACATGAAAACCAGAAACAAAGCTTTCAGTATTGTTATCTTTGTCGTCACGGATCGTCTGTTTGTCAATGGCAATGCATTTGACAAAATGACAAATCTAATGATAAATAAGTGACCATTGTACTGGAAAAAGTAGATGGATATAGGATTCAAGAGTGTTGTATTGTAGAACGATTTGTTACATGCTCACATATAAATCTATGGAAGCCTCTAAAAGCATTAAAATGTGAACCAAGACAAAGTGGCAAGATGACTGAGGTTGAACCAAACAGACAGGATACTTTAAATTCACTTCACCATTTTTCCAGATGCTGGAAAAATAAAGGTGCCAGCTCACCAATTACTGTGGACAATTGAAACTGGATAGCAACCATGTGGACTGTGAGTGGTCAATGAACGGTCAGTGAGTGGTCAGTGAGTGGTCAGTGAGTGGTCAGCAAGCGGTCAGCAGCATGCAGTGTCCAGTGTGGCGGATCATCGCCCTTGTGGTGATGGTCACTCGTGCAGGTCAGTCTGAGTGTTCTGATATTTTGGCATAGCAGCACTGTGTGATAAACCACAAACTATATTTTATCACACAATTTCACTGGGTTTCTTCTGGTAGTATGCATTATAGGCAGATCCAGATTTTCGGAAAGGGGGGGGGGCGCACTTAAGGAAAAGAGGGGGCGCACTTACGGGATTTCATGAAAGAACCCTATTAAAATGAAGTATTTTGGTGGGAAAAGGGGGGGGGCGCCCCCTGCGACCCCCTCGATCTGCCTATGTGTATAGACTGATTACCAATGACATTACCAATGCCCCACTCAAAACCCATACAGTTACTGGTGCCTGCAGCCAATTAGAGAAGCGCATTTGCATACATGTGCCTTGGAATGAAGGCATGTATTCATCACTTAAAGATATCATAAGTGTTCAATAGCTGATTATGTTGAACGGTGTGTATTACTTTAAATGGTTAGGTTTTGTACACAACAGACTGATGTGACGACCTCACCTTCGGTTGGGTGGTTGGAAATAGCAGAACATAAGTACTTCATGTCGTTTTGAGCATTCAGTTGTAAAAAAGCAGGCAGGCAAATGATATGCTATGTTATTTGTAATCCAAACACAACGCAATTTGTGATACATAAACTACCTATATGCATATATGCACGCTAAAAACCTCGTATTCGCATAACACACCTGCCTGGCACGAAGCTTGAAAAGAACCGCTCATGCGTGCAATTGGGGCTAGGTATGGGGTTTCTTTGAAATACCAACCTTAAACCATATAGATTTTATAACAACGTAGAAACGACATATTCGTTTACTGAAACCCCATCTTATGCCTCCCACACAGGTGGCTTATATTAAATCCCTTGAAAATACAGCGTCGACACTGTTGACTACAGGTTGTTTCAAATGTATTATATAGGCATACTATGTGTTGCTTATGCGCATGGTGATACAATTTTATACTTATTGAAACATTCTATAGAATCCACGGAAACACACGAGGCCCATACGATGTCTGCCAGACGGGCTTGATAAAGGTCATGCACTTGTCGTATACAACATAACTAATGTATTATTAACCTCGTGCACTTGTCAGCATGCAGCTGGTATTTATATGCACGAGCACTCTACATTTGTCTCAAACTGAAAAGGTTCGTATCAAATTACGAGGGAAGCCTCATACATATTCATAAAATAGGTGAAATCCCTATATAGTCATGATTTTGATATAATTCACTTTAAAGAAGAAAAAAGCACCTTCAATACACGTCCATCGCTTCGGTGTATTGAATTGATTCACAAACATGTCTTTAAAGATGTTTAAAGCAAAACAATTCTGAAAACACTTGAGAAGAATTGTTTAACTAATAGTTATGAAAGCCATCCACTTGAGCTAGAAAGCAGAAAAGTTTGAAAACAATGTTGAGGGCTTCCCCCTTGAATATAGAAGTTACACTGACTTTGCGTCAATCGTCATTGACAATGCCAGCAACAGCACCAACTCTCAGGGTTCAGCCCATTGATTTACTGCTTGCAAATGACAGCGGCAGTTCCCACTCGGTATGGTATGGGGACGGGGACTAGCTTGTTTATGCCCACTGATTGTACAGTAGAACCTCTCTATTGGGACCACCTTTGTAATGTAAATGTAAATGTGGCTATTTGCAGTCGCAATTCACTGTTATCGTGCTCTAGCGACTTTACATATGTACACCAGGTCATTGGCAGCATCCTTGTCACACTACATCCTTCTCAACTACCCGGAGAGCATACTGTTTTTGCATTCTCATCACAAACAAACGCAAAAAGTGTGTACTGCCCTGAGTTTGGGACCAATGTTAGGTGGTCTCAATAGAGAGGTGGTCGCTATGCAGAGGTTCAATTTTGGTAGCATTATGAAGGACTGGGACTATAGAGATGGTCTCAATAGAGAGGTGGTCGTGGTTGGATTTGTATTTGTATTTGGAGAGAAATACAAGATTTGAAAGGGCAGGGGACTCCCAAGTTTGGCAATTAATTTAGGTAGCCAGGGACAAATATTTGAAGCACAGATAGCAGTGTCTGTGGCTCTAGGGAATGGCGGACCTTGAAGCATGACTGGCCATGATTATTACACCAAAGTGTGATTTATTTCAAAATTATGGAGGAGCGTCTTATACAATTACCAATAAAATCAAATTTGTTTGTAAGGCACCCATTAGGCTAACAATCTCTTTTCCCAGATGCATAGGTTGACTAGGCTAAACTGTGATCCGGACGTGTGCGTGTGTGCGTGCATGTGTGCGTGCCTGTGCGCGTGTGTGTGGATGTCTTTGTGTGACTATGGGCTCTATATAGAGAGACACTTCCTTGTGCTCAGTAGTTTATATTGAACTACAAATACAGTACAACGTTTATCACAAGACAGTCACATGAGGTCTCATTTCTCATTTGCAAGGTGCCCCCTTTACGAATTTGGTCATTGTGGTCACTTTGGAGATTTTGAACTACACTAAAATGTCTTACTATAGAGGTGATTTTTTTTTAGTGAGATTGTCTTCATTGGAGGTTATATCTTTTTTCTGAAAATACACACTACTGCACGCTCTTCACAAAGCAAGATATTCATTGGCTTTGATTTACTAGTGAGAAGAGGGGGAAATCCTATGAAACTGCTTGTGATCAGATACCCGGTGGATGAGTTGGTGGGTTCGAGTCACATAGGGCTGTGGGATCCTCTGCCGTCAATATGGACAGTAACATCCAGCGAAAGGTGACAAGGGGGCGGGTGTGTGTGTAAAAAAGCAACAAATCAGTTGACGTCATTTGTGAATGATTCTGCCCCATTGACCGACCAAGATCTATGTACTCTACGTTTTCATTCGTGTGTATGTATCAAAATGTGCAATGTCATCGTCTGTTTTCAGTGCTTGATCACTCACACTGCCGCCTTTACAATCCTTGTTCATTCCAACTGTATACTGCATATGTGGCCGTGAGAAATGACGAAGCAATACTGTTCGGCTAGCAGTAAAATACCTATCTGTATAACACTCATTTTTAAACTTCTACCTTACATGGATATAGATAAACGTACATACATACTTACATAGTACGTACACATAGGGTTATATACTACCCCCTTTTTTTTGCTAAAGTAGGTCGATGTCTACCAATGGTGGACTAGATAATAAAGTTCCAGATAAGCTCAGAACTGCGAAGATGAGGTCTTGATTCACCTGTACACAGTAAGTGTGAATCGGACATCCCTTGTGGTAAATGTGAACGCATTTTAAGCTCTGTTTATGAAACTGCAACAGCAGCACTAGTGATTGGTCTCCATAGAGAAGTGGTCTCTTTATGGAGGTTCACGGAAATTTGGGGCTGTGAATATTCTTAAAGTTACAAATTGTTTATTGAACAGCACACAAATAACAAAATTCAATCCTAAATAGGGTTTTCAGAGTTTTTTGTGTTTACTTCATCAAATATATACACACCCTTAACATCAAGCTCTCACTTTATTGCTGAAAGCCTGTAATTTTGAGTATTCCACCCTCTCCAGTAAGTACAAAACGTGCAAAATAATGTGTCTGCCTTATTAAATATCAACCTCGGGACTTGTTCATGACAGATATCGATGTGTCATGATCCAACAACAACACAACCTGCCTGTGTACGATATCGATCCCAGCAATAACTCGTATTAATAGCTGGGGCTTGTCCTACAGTATAACCTCTCTATAGAGACAGTTTATCTTACAGTAGAACCTCTCTATAGAGACAGTTTATCTTACAGTAGGACCTCTCTATAGAGACAGTTTATCTTACAGTAGAACCTCTCTAAAGACGGCTTTCTTCTACAGTAGAACCTCTTTGTGGATACTGTCATTGCCTTCCAGTGGCCACACTAGAAAGGAGGTCTCTTTACGTAGGTTCGGGTTATTAGTAGTAGCTCAAGACGTCTTTGATTTATATTATACATGGGCATTACAGACCAAACTGCGGATGGTTTGAAGTGGCCGCAATATAGAGGTGGTTTCTTTGTGGAGGTTTCTTTTTTATTCTATGTGTATTTGAGTATTTGCCAACAGTTATCTGGATGTTCCGCTATTATAAGTAAACCGGATGGTGACACAAGACAAAAAGAAGTATCAGAGCTCTATAGTAAATCATTTATAAATATAATGTACATAGGAAAAGGCTGTCACATAGCATTTTACTGTTCAATAAAGGCAATTACGTGAGATATGGTATAGCATGAGTCAGAGGACAACTATGAATTATGTGAGATCTCCAGGTAGGTAATGGAATGTATCAAAATGGCTTTACAATTATGAGATGTGGGGGGAAGGCAACGCAGTAAGATAGGGTATATCTGTAACCCCCCACCCCCACCCCCCTCACACACCAGATACCAGAACTGGGGCCTGATTCACACGAGACACGCTCCTTCCAAATGTCAGATACACAATCAAATGTCTGTGTGCGTGAGAAAGGCCCATGACTGCACCATGAATGTTCTGACAAATGCTGCTCCGTTGCTTACGTTGCACGTTTGAGACGTTTTTCCGTAGTGGGAAATGCACGTCAGACGTAAAAACTGATGGTGAAAAGGCTCCATTACCAAGTCAATATTCCATACACAATGCCTACGTTTTTATTAAGTTATTACCTTTGTGTATATTGTGGCATATCACGGCATGATATGGGCAATATGCAGTGCTTTGAGTTGTCTTGCTTGTGAATGTAGATATGTAAATGTAACATCTTTAAAAAAAAAAAAAACCTGGCCATTGGAGTTTAAATGCAGGTCAGGAGGTCTTGGCAAAATGAGTAAGTCCCGACCTGTACGGAGGCTGGAAAAAGGACGGAGGAAATGCGACGTGGATAATCCATGGGCAACGCGGATAAAAATGCGTGGGCGCGATTTTTTGGCTCTGTTTATGAAACGTGGCGTCAGAAAAATCCTCTGTACGTCAGCACTCTGTCAGAGTATTTCAGCTGCGGCCAGCGTAAATTGGGTTCGCTCAGGCCCGTGGTGGGTTTGGCAGGGCTCTGCCAGGCGGAGCGGACGTCCTCATGATGTCATGATATTCTTAAACCGTAGTCATTTGGCCTCTGTTTATTGAAGGGCAGAAAGATCACAACGCACGGAGGCTAAATACGGGTTGGTTTTACTATGAGTTTTTGGTGTTTACTTCATTGGCTGCGCCCGTCAAGGGCAATATATGCCCTCCGCTTGCGATGATACAACGAAGTGGTGCGCTTTTGTCCGTAGTTCACGCAAGGGCAGTTTTTAGAGGACGCCCTTTGCTGTCAGTGGCGCTGGACAGAGGGGCCCATGGTGACCATATATAAATGACTAAAACGAAGATCCTTACTTCATTTGGTACCTCGCAGTGAGTGGATTCATGTGTGTATATTTTTCGAAATTTCATAAAAAATTGGGAATATGTCAATCCCTTGCATTTGAGGATTTGTGCGTATGAGACTAGCACTGAATGTTATGATAGACATTCACAGGAATACACACAATATATTAATACTGCACCTTGCTGGTCAAGGTCAAAATGCTGGACTTAATTATGCACCAAACCAACTAGCAAAACCATCCACCTCTATAGATGTTGGTCACCTACAAGTTCAATGCTCCATCCGATCTAGAAGATGCTGATGACGAAGACGAAGAACCCGTGAAGTGCTATTGGCTCGCTGACGCCAAGGAAGGAGGAGACGCCGGAAGCAGTAGGCCCCAGGAAGAGGAGGCAGTGGTGGGTTCGTCCGTAGGGGGTCTCTGACCGCAGACGCTGTTTGACACTTCGACAACCTAATGTCAGAACTGAGTGGAAGACCCATACAGTTAGAACAACTCTCTAAGGATGTCAGCAGCAATGTTTGAGGAACTTCTCACCCTGTCTCACCTCCAAGAATCCAGAAACAGGACACCAATTATAGGAAAGCACACCCCACCTGGATTGAAGTTGGCAATCACATTGAGGCACATGGGCCACAGGTGAGAATTACCCTTGTCTAGGTTATCTTTTCGAGTTAGTCGCCACACCATTGCTGTGATTATCCCAGAGGTTTGTAAGGCAATACAAGATGAGATAGCAGAGGAGGTGGTTCAGTTCCCCACAAAACGCAGACGAATGGAGACAAGTGGCTGCAAGGTTCCACCAGAGATGGAATCTGCCCTCTACGCCTGAGCCTTTATGGTAACATACGCATAAGAAGACCCAACAAGTCTCTGTATACCACAACTACAAGGGTTTTCTTTTCTGTAGTTCTCATGGCCCTGGTGGACGCAGATTATAAATTCATGTTCACAGACGTGGTGTAGGCCACCAATCCGGACATGCAGCTCTTCAATTCATCCCCTCTAAAAGAAGCTCTTTTTGATGCAAAAGACCTTGATATACCACCACCAGAAAAAAACTTGCCCAATGACAACGTCTCATTCCCTTACTTCATAATAGGGGACGATGCATTCGCACTTAGGGAGTACATGATGAAACCCTCCTCAGCCAGAGGAACTTGACTAAGGAACAACGCATCTACAATTACAGAATTTCACGCACCAGGATAGTTGTTGAAAATGCATTTGGTATCTTGGCTCAGCATGGCAGTGTTTTTTACAACCATGCAAAAAAAACCAGAAATTGTCCGCAAATATTACATGCTGGCATTTGCCTCCACAACTTCATCCGCATCAGGTTGATCAGAGACAACGTGCAAGACCTGCCCCTGGTGTCCAGCCTGATGCCGAGGACGAGGATCACAATATTATACCTGGAGCATGGCGTGAACATGCTAATCTTGAACCTATTGATGCACGTCACCAAGGTGTCAGAGAACTGAAGCAGCCAAGATTCAACGCCAGACATTGATGGCATACTTCAATAGTCCTGTTGAGCGGTGCCGCCAAGAAGAACGTGTGCTTGCCAGGATATACATTAATATTCCTGCTCAACTTCAGCCAGAAGATGGTGATGATGGTGATGGTGATGTGGACAATAATCAAGAGGTGCAAGATGGTTGAAAAAAGTAGCAAAAAAAAATATAAACACTTATGTAATTGAGTGCACAGTGTGATTTGCTCATGTGTATTTTTTTGAAATTGTGACTTTGTGCTGTTGTTTTTAATCGAAAAAAACTTATGTATAATAACCAAACCTTTAAAAATTGAATGTAAAATATTCAGCTGTGTAAAATAAATATACTGAATAAATTAAGCACATGTATACATGTATAACATGTAAGAATAATTTAATAAACGGGCGTAGAGAAAAGCGCGCCATGCTTTTATACGACGGAGCTAGTCTGTGCGGCGCGGCGCCGATACTGCTGCGTGGGCGCTGTTGTTTGGCAGCGCACGGCGCCAACCGACAGCGTTTAGGCAACGGACGCCGCCGGCACCATTGATTCGTATGTAAAAAAAAGGCCGTGTACAACGGCCGCGCACGTTGTGATTTCATGTGGCAGGCTCTGTACGGGGTTGGGGTGACACCGCAAACCCCCCGCTCTTGGCGTTGTCATAAGGCCCCGTACGTTGCATTTTGACTACGGGGAGGCTGCGCATGTCCTTTGCGCTGTCAAGCTTCAAGTAATGTTTACAAACATGGATTATCATATCGAAAGCCACGACGTGCTCCAACGACGCACAGAGGGTGACCACGACGGCAGAGTCACAAATTTAGGCTATGCCCGTCAGTTTCAAGCTCACTCGTCCACTGGTGTAATTTTACAGAACAAATAAAACTGAATCTGGAACAATATTAACCTTGACCTCATTAGAATATATTACGTCGTAAACGTGGATAAAGCGAGGGGCACATTCCACCGCAAGGTGGGTCTACAGCCAGTCTACGACCAAAAACGCACAGAAATCGTAACGATCCGTGAGTGTACAGTGCGGCAAACGTACGTTTTTTCAAGGCCGTGCGGTGGCCGCAGAAGAAGTTTGGCCAAACCGCCACCCCTGGAGGCAGTACGGAGCAGTGCGGAGACCTAACGTGAAACGCAGAGGATTTAACAGCACGTTGTCGGCACAGACACAGTACTGGGGCCGTGCGTTACCAGTACCATGAACGTGCGGATCCCGTACTTTTGTAATCACACGGCGCGTAGAGCGTAAGTTGTACGCGAGTACATCGCACGTGCTATGCAAGTTGATGACCTCACGGTCACCTCAATAAAAAACACTCCCTGTCCCGACGCATGCCTAACGCACGGGGCCCGTGCGTATGTGCCCACAACTGTACTTTTGTCAATGCATGCGGAAAACGCCGTAGACGCTGCAGACCTCAACACGCCTTGCGGCGACCACCGCCGCAAGGTGGAATGTGCCCCTCGCTTAAGCGAAATGTATGTAGATGTATTACACAACAATGTGGTCGCAACAATGTTCATCAAATGAAACTAAAAATACACAAAAACATATTAACACTTTAGTTTGGGTAAGTAGACCGTGCAAATACATTGTAGTGACAAAAGTATGATTTTTGGCATGTGGCATCATTTTGATCCATATAATCGACTTTGGCTAAACACCAATGCGTTCGACCTTATTTAATCCCCAAAAATCCAAGATGGCCGCCAGAAAATAGTAAAACTGTACATATATCGTTATATGAATCCTTCTCTATATATGCATAACTTGCATCATTGATTGACAATTTCCAGCCACCATGTCTAATTCTGCACTGAACAGTGTCACTTTTGTGGAAATCCGCTTTGGTAAAAGGAAGTCATGGGACACAAAGTGGACTGGGCAAATAAACTGAATCACTGAAAAACTCCTTCAGACGACATTGTCTCCAATTGAGAATGGGCTGGCTAAATGTTCTGTTTTTATTTTATTTTCCCTATGACGCAGGCCTATTGAGTTTTTGTTCAGGTCAAGACCATGTGCGGTCGACATAATTACAGTAAAACCTCAAATAAAGACCACCTGAAGGAAGAGGCCCCCTCCATGGGAAGACAACTTGTAGTGGTCGCGAGTCTTCGTGTACAGTGGCGCCTCTATATTAAGACCACCTCCGAACTGGTCTCAATGGGGAGGTGGTCTCTGTATGGAGGTTTGTGGTAGTTTCTATATGAAGTGGTGGCACCGTGAAATTGGTCTCATTGTAGGGGTGGTCTCTTTATAGAGGTGGTCTACTCTATAGAAATCCCCGTGAACGTCATCAATAGAGACGCTGTGTTGCCATGGGAACCGTCATGGTTGGTCCATAAGTGGTCCGAGTAGATGGTCTCTACAGGCAGATCCAGATTTTTAGAAAGGGGGGCGGGCGCACTCAGTTAAAGATCTCATGGGTTTTATTCAATAGCGAACATGCCAAAGTGCCTATGAAAATAACTTAAGTAAGGTATTTTGGTGAAAAAAGGGGTGTGTGCCTCTGCACCCCCCCCCCGGATCTGCCTATGGGTTCTTCTGTAAAGTCAATATCATTCTCGTTGTATGTGAATACTCCACATCCGGTCATCTCTGTTGTTCTTTCCTGTGGTCAATCAATACTTAGCTCGGTTATGAAACGTTTTTAGGTAAGTGTAGTTTTTGTCTAACAAATTGATATCACAGTGCGGAGACTCACTTATCTTGGTATTGATATGTTTATGTACTGGGCCTGATGTTTTATTGAGGGCTTCTTTGTGTGGTGCACTCACAATGAAGAGGCAATGTCCAAAGAGCTCTTTTCAAATGACTTCCCTTTTGTTGTGCAGATTAGACCAATATCAATACACGAGAGGGTGGAGGGTTGAGACACTCAACTTTTGTTTTTATTTGTTTATTTTGCCTTTGTTTTTGTTTTGTCTTTCCGCAAAGGGGGGTTACTGTAAACGTATAGCGCACTTAGAGGGCTACTAATTGTTATGGTTCAGTAGGGTATGAAGAATGAATCCAT
>CM032663.1:55361476-55381127 GCA_019095985.1 Streblospio benedicti
TAATCTGAATAGAACGATACATGCAGCGGTCACTGCTTTGATTCCCCATAACAACCCCTACATCAAAATAAGATTTTTTAAATAGAAGTTTCAGTCTCGGACACCCAGTGCTTGTGATATTTTCTTCTGATAAGTTTCTGTATGAATTGTGCAGGACAACTGTGTACAGGTGTTGTACCGCGCGAGCAGAAAAAACCGAGCCCCTCTTTACAAAAAGCTGATCATCGGATCTGATGTACAAAAAGCTGTACATCATTATGTGCTCGCCAAAGATAGGACAAAGACAAACAAACGGGGCATATAGCAAACATATGGATCGGTGATGTGCCCTAATAAATCTTGGGTGTGAATTGTGAACTGTCTCTGTGTGAAACGTGATGCAACCTATTCAGTTACTATTGCTGGTGATTGATGCAAGACAATGAAATGCATGTTGGTGACTGGTGATTTAGGAAAAACTTTTGGTGACAGGAGTTTCATCAAGGCTATATAGTAGAACATCCAATTAAGACCACCTCTGTGATGAGACCACCTCTATAATAAGACCACTTTTCTCGGAACAAATCCTTCAAATGGGAACCTCCATATAAAGACCACCTTTCCATGGAGACCACTTTAAGTGGGTCCCACAGGTGGTCTTTAATAGTAGAAGAAAGGTAATTACACTGTGAACAAAGTGAACAAGGGAACACAACCTCTTGTCATTTAGCACACACTCGACGTGATAGAGAGTTTCAGGGACAAAGAGAGACTAGACGATCAAGGTTGTGTAAGGCCAAAAATAGTATCAAGTCAGGAACAGGCCTAAGAGGCTTTGCTCAAAATACTATAACTGGCCAAGTCTGAACAAGTTCATAAGTCGTACGAGAGGCTAGCTCAGCGGTTAGAGCGTCTGTCTACACGTGATAACTCGTCTGGTGTGAACAGGAGACCGCGAGCTCGATTCCACAGCCTTTCAAATAACTTTACAAGACTCAGGTCTCTGACACTTCCTTACAATACCCCCTCATGCAACTGAAGTGACGCAGATTATGAGCTGAGCCACTCACTTGTGTCAAACTCACCCAATCATTACTTCTGCGAACAGCGGGATCGATACTGGAGGAAGTGTGAGCAGTCTGCTTATGGCGAGGACAGGAAAAGGCCATGTCATACCTCGCGACTATGTACTGATAGCCGTGATTCAGACTCCTGGATATTCGAGGAAATGGGTCATAAAATCCAACCAATCGCAAGCCGAAATGTTCAAAGCTTTTTATAACGTAACAATGACTTTTTCCACCAATGCAAAGCGTTACCTTTACTTCCATAATAATCTAGCCATTTGACCCATGCTTGCATGAGATAAATGAAATTGTAAAGTATAAAGCCATCAAGCCGACTGGTTTTGTTGTCAGGTATGCTATTAGCAGCTTCTAGGATTGATTTTCGTCTGTGGTTCTATCAACAAAGCATTGTGGTCACTATTGTGGTCTGGGTAGTCGCATTGTCCAAAGAATCGGGGGCATCGCGTTACATGGGTCGTGCGGGTGCAGTGTGCAAGCTTACAGAGTTCTCTTACAGAGGTGATCCCATTATATAAGTGGTAGTATTACCAAGATTGACCCATAACAAAGGTTGTGCCATCACACACAACCCTCATTTCAAATGTGGCCTCATTGCAAAGGTGGTCACATTACAAAGGTTGTCTCTTACGATATAGATCCCTCCTTACAGTCACGTTGTATTTCAATTTTCTACCTCTTTAACGCAGGGTATTTCAATTGCCTTGCCTTTTAGCTACTTTTGATGAGCTTTGCCTAACCTTGCTCTAGTTTGCTCTCATTAACATTAACATATATTTCAAATGGTTCTGTGATGACTTCGGTGTTTACCCAGATCCCCCACACGGCAGCCGGGCGTCCGGCCATTAGACACTTCCTGATCCAGACGGATCCATGGCTGTCGCGTGCAGGAGGATCTCTCTCTTACATGCCTCCACTCTACTTAATTTCGGGCCATGTGATAATGGCTCTCTATGTTCTTCCCAAGTGTAACCTAGAAAACTGGCCAATCGGCGCAAAGCTCCCACTAATTTAGAGAGACTTTTGACCCATTGCAAAGGTGGTCTATTAGCGATTTAGTCTATTACAAAGGTGGTCACATTATAATGGTGGTTTATTACAAAGGTGGTCCATCACAGAGGTGGTTCCATTGCAAACGTGGCCCTATTACAGAGGTGGTCGCATTACATACGTGGTAGGCTACCATTAATTATGCATATTTTAACCTAATTGAGAGGATGGCAGTGACCCAAATGCAAGTTTTCAGCAATAGAGTGGTCCCATTACGGAAGTGGCCACTGACTCAAAATACGTTTTGAGCAATAGAGTATTGATGGTGCATGCCACGGACTAGGCCACGTATTTGTTCAGTTCAACAGTTTATAAATACAGTAAAGCTTAGCAGCTATGTCATTTTCACGTTCATTGCAGGTCTAAAAGATTCTTTTTCTTCTGTGTGTGAAACTGGCTGCGCCCCTCCTATTTAAACAAAAGGAATAAGTAATATGCCCAAATGTTCTCAATAAAGAGATGATCTATGTATGGTGGACATATATGATAGTTTGACAGCTTGAAATGTGGTCTTATTATTAAAGTGGTCTCCTTATAGAGGTAGTCGTAACCCCTCCCCCCTGATCTTAATTGACAAAAATGTCATTTTTATGTTCATCACATGCTTTTCTTGCATTTGCAACTGGTAGTGTCCCTCCTACTTTAAGAAAAACCTGGATCAGCCAGTGGGACTTATGTCCCCATTAGTGAGGTGGTCACTAGGTTGAGAGGGGGGGGGGGGGTTATAGCCTTGATGAAAATCCATTCACCAACATTTGTTTCCTAAATCACCAGTCACCAAAACATTTAATTGTCTTTCACCAATCCCAGGAATGGTAATTGAATATTATCAATAGTGTAATGCTTTCTTCTTGATATGAAAAGTTTTTTTCTTCTAAATTTTAATTTTGATTTCAATTTTATTCATAAACGTTTACGAGCTCCTAAAGTCTCCTTTTCAAATTAAAACACCAAAAGAAATGAAGTACAGGTAAAACATACAGTGTAATATCAGACAGCAATGCAGTATTGATAATGAGACCTAGTGCTGTAGGCCAAATATATACAGAATATTTAATAGGTAATTGAATAGGTTCCATCACATTTCACACACACACTTTAAATACAGGCAATTCACAATTCACGCTCAAGATTAAGGGCAAATCACCAATCACGTTTTTGCTATTTGACCCCCTCTAGGTTGTACTGAATGTGTGTGATATTCTTGAATGTGTACATTGTGTTGGTATGAAATATATTAGTTCATCTTTGTTTGCTCACAACACTAGTTTTTTTTTTTAAATACATTTACAGTTTCGGCAAACAACTGTTGGCATCCTCAGAATGTTCTTCCCGCGCAATGTCACAAGTCAAATATTCTGATCCTGAACGAGGACCTCTAAAGAAGCGTACGTTATTAAATCCAAATGACATCATATTTTATTTGTGAATTCATACTCACAACGACGTATTTTCAGTTTAGAGGATCAATCTACCAACAGAAGTTTGGCACAGTTTATGGGGAGTCCAGTGTCACCAGTAGTAGCAAACCTGTACATGGAATGGTTAGAGACCAAAGCAAAAAAGCCACAGCCCCAGTGACTTGTAAACCACAACTATGGAAGCGGTATGTGGATGATGTTTTAGAGAAGATTTTTGAGGAGAGGAAACCCAGAACCTCACAGACCATCTCAACACAGTGGATGAGACTGGTAGCATCAAGTTTACGCATGAAGAAGAAAGAGATGGATGCATTCCATTTCTAGACACACTGATTGTGCGTAAACCAGACAGGAGTGTGTGAAATTACTAGTTTACAGAAAGAAGACACACACTGACCAGTACCTACACTTCTCCTCCCACCACCCTTTGCAACACAAGCTAGGTGTTATACGCACCCCTTTTAGATAGAGGGAATGACATAGTGACAGAAGAAGTTGACAGGCAGAAAGAGGAACAACACATAGTTGAAGCTTTTGACAAGATGTGGTTATCCTGAATGGTCGTTCCGACGAGTGAAACACCAGATAGAAACCAAACTTGAAAGGAAGAGTGAAAAGAACAAGAAAAGAAAAGAAGCTGAAAGATCAAAAGGCCAGGTTATCCTACCATATGTGAAAGGTGTTACAGAAGGGATCTCCAGAATTCTGAACAAACACTTAGTAGCTACGGCGGTGAAGCCAATGCAGACTATCAGGAACATCCTAGTACACCCGAAAGACAAAGTAGATAAGATGGACAAATGTGAAATTGTGTACAAGATTCCATGCAAGTCATGTGATAAAGTGTACGTCGGGGAAACGGGCAGAAAGTTTGGTACCAGACTGAAGGAACATCAGAAGGACGTGGAAGCAAACCAGAAGGGAGCATACACCAGATCCACAAAGAAAGAGTCAAAAATGGAAATAAACAAGAGTGCCATCACGGACCATGCAAACCAGCACAACCATCAGATAGACTGGGAGTGGTTTTCAGAATAATAGGAAAGTGAATGGAAAACCAGGACCACGTTAAGATCTGTTCAAATCCGAACCTGCAACAGGTTGGGAAATGGAAGGGGGGGCACCAACTCAAGCACCTGTGTTTATGATTCCATCCTCGTTCAGGATCAGAATATTTTGTTTGTGACATTGTTGGGAAGAACATTCTGAGGATGCCAACAGTTGTTTGGCGAAACTGTAAATGTATTCAAAAATCTAGTGTTGTGAGCAAAGAAAGATGAACTAATGAATGTGCGTGAGTTTGATGTTTGATGTGTGTCTGTATTGGTCTGTTTGTTCACCTGTTTGCGTGTGTATTTGCTCACCTCCGCGGCTTATCGACTGCATGGCATACGCCAGTGGGTGAGATTTCATTTATTCACTGCATAGACCTAGATAGCTAACTCAGAGGCATCAATGGCTTCAGTTGAATTGAATTGAAAATGTTTTATTTATCACAGACAAATTACAAACAAAAGACAAACACATTATACACTGCAATAAATAAGGAGCTTTATAAAGTTTATACATATATTCTTATTTCCATGGTGGACTTTGAATTATAGCGACAAGAAACATTGGCCACAAACATTTATAAAAATGCACGAATATAACACATTTTTGAAGTTTTTGAAGTTTCTGGAAGTTACCCACGAGTTTCAGTGCTGACACTTAAATACAGGAGGAAATGTTGCTACTGCCCGATACAAAGGCTGATTTCACCTGAAAAAATAAGAGAGGAAACTCGGCCGCTGCTGCCGCCGCTAAAATGACATATAATTATACAAACAAAACAAAAACGAAGCGTTCGCTCATAGATTATATAGAGCCAGAGTGCTGCCACCTAAATACAGGTGTTAATGTTACTGTTTTGTTACATAATTATTGGTGGTGGGGAATCTCAGTAAGCACAATACACTTGATATCTAGGTGTATAAAATCTCTGTTTATTACGTTTAGAGAGTTGAATATTCAGTGGTGTATTCGGGTTTACGTCATATTCAGATTTATGGGATTTTCTCCAAAGATATCAATTTTCCCCAGTATACTTGTCAAATTCCCGCCATCACATCAGCTGTGCCAACCTCATAGAAACTCGAAAATCAATCGCAATAGTTTCTAAATTTTGTAGACCCTTTGTAAAAATCCCGACATTCGAGGCTTATATACTATTTATGATACAAAATAGTAACTGATACAAAACAGTAATTCAAAGCAGAATGGAAATAGCACATTGTTGGCAACTGCGGAAAAATGAAGGGACATGACTCATAATCGATATATCACGTCAGTTCGAAGGAACATGATACCCCAGTCCGGGTTAGAGCATGGTAACCGAAGAAGTACACATCAATGCGTGATAAATTACCAATGCCGTCTAAGGTCTAAATTGTTGTTAGCTTGTTGCATCTTGACATAAGTAAGTTTTTGTACCCAAGAGTCTATTATATTGGCACCACTCGCTAGAAATGATGCCGTTTAGGCTGATACGTCATTTTTACGTACCAAATCTTACGTTAAGCGTTCAAATTGACGTCACACTGTCTGATTGGGCAAAAGGTGACAAAATGATGCAGTGTTGCTAGGTATGATCCACTCAGAATGAGGAGTTTTATTTTTTGTAAAATGGGGGGGGGGGGTGTCTTAAATATGGTGCGTGTCTTAAATATTGGTATTTAAAAGATACATTGAATCTATATGAAACAAAATATCATAATGCTACAGTTTACTGTTTTGCAAAAGTGTGGGTTTAGAGATTTAGAGAAATTAGGGGGTCTTTGGGGTTTTGGCCGCCTGAAATAGGGGGTCTTAAATATTTTGTCATTTCGAATCAGGGGTCTTTCTGTTGAGCATACCCCTACCCTCACCCTCTGGCTAAGACAACAGTGCACTTCTAATAGTCATTAACCCAAATTGCCAATCTTTCAATATTTAATCAATGTAATTTAAGATCATTCTCAACCCCTTTAAGCAATCTGCCCCCCCCCCACCAACCCCGCCTTACAACCCTGTAATTACACACAAGAGGCATCAAGTCTTCATAACCAGGGCCCGGTTGACTGTCCAAATCAAATATCAATCCAATTCAAACCCTTCAAACCAACCAAACCATCCAACAAAATCATAATCGCCAACTGACTAATTTCACACGAGTCCCATCGGCAATCGACCCCGACCTGGGTGATGAATGCCTGAAGAACCCGGACCTGGCCGACTACCCGGTCAACGTGTACTACTGCGCCGCGTGTTTATGCCCCGAGTATTTGTTTTGGACCACCAGTTCAAGAAGCTGCGAAAATTGTCGAAAAACAAAATTGTCAGAGCTATTTTATTGTCTTATGACCCTTACTGAATATGGTACGAGCCTTCACTGACTGGATGGACCAGGTACTACTGCTCATTTTTTCATACAATTAGTTCACCTGACCTGTAAGACCAACGTGAGACAAACAAGTACAAATGTCACTCTATAAGGTTTATATGACTTTTTAATGTAAACATTCATGATCTGTTTACCTTTCTAATTCACAGTTTTTTGTCAACTGCTGATTTGGCATCTTTTAAAATTCACTTTTGGCGCATGTCAGGAGGTACAGTCTTTTCTTTTAACCATTGAATTTTAAATAGGAGTTGGTTGGCCCCAGGTCTCTGTTCAGGAATCGAACCATCCATTTTGCCACCGCTTACCATGATATTTGATGGTTCAAGTCTTCAAAATAATATCAATGAAATTTCAAAAGCAAAAAACAATGAACAAATTATTACGAGAAATACAAAACCTATTTACATTTTTTACGTTAAAGGATAAAATTACTGACCATGTTTGGCCATCTCAATGACCAATAATGACCCATGGGACTCTCACCACATTAACATGTAAAAACCCAATTTATCAACTGATTGCTGACCATCTTTTCCACAAAACCAAATGGAAATAACGGACCGGCGGTTGTACTGTAACAAAACGACACTGATCACCAAAACTGACGACGGAGGATCACTGATTTTGTGCTCCACCACATTCACTGAGCAGCTGCAGAATGAGGGCCAGCTGACAGGGCGTGGTCATCATGAAAATTCGTGCTGGCAGGGATGCTGCGCAAAGTTTTTGTTTGTTTGTTTGTTTCAATGGCAGATCCAGGTTTTGGAAAGGGGGGGGCGCATGTTTAAGGTATTTCATTGGTTTTGTACACGCCGGTCGATGGCAAACGTATATGAAAAAACCCTATGAAAATGAAAGTATTTTGGTGGGAAGGGGGGGGCGCACCAATGGATCCCCTAAATGTCTTTGTTTGTATCTATTATTAATAAAGCCATCAAATTGTCTTTGTTTGTAGGTCTATACTCTGCATGGCCATCAAATTGTTTTCTAACTAGATGATTGTAGCAGAGGGTGACTGGTACATGGAGGTCCTTTAACGAGGCAGGTATTTTCAAATAAGTTTGGTGTCGCCAGTATCTTGCATGAGACTGTGGAGATTGGATGTTCACTAGACCTACTGTTTTCGACACACTCAGTATACAGAAGTCGACTTTATATGTAAAACACTTTATGATCTGTATACTCTAATGTCACAAGAGTTTGATAAAATAAATAAGATTTAAGCAATACACATTGCACCACAAGCTATCAGATGTGTATAAAATGTTTAACCATAGAATCTTGTATATAACTAGATAAGTGACTTTTAGCTACGCAAACCATTATACACCCTCATACCAGGAAGGACGAAGACCTTCATGAAATGGATCAGCATGCTAATATGAACTGATATTTCAAAGTCTAATATGCTAATCAAATTTTAGAATGTGTCAAAATAAGCAATTACATGGCTGGAATATGATAAATTGTACAATTATACTATGTTTGAATATCTTTATGACACAATAATAAACAAATAACTAACTAACAATAACATGTAAAAAAATCAATCAATAATAATTGATCTTTTGACTGCCCTCTTGCTCCAGCTGCTGCCGTAGGACGGACCGTCTGGAGCCGGCAGACCTCAAGGACCTCACAGATCCAGAGGATGCGGATCCCGGGCATCGGCGACGGCGGCAGCACAGCACCGTGTCGGCACACAGGAACTCTATGTTTGAGGAGGATGCCAGCAGACAGGTACATTTGTGCACTAATGTGTGAAACCGAGCACTTGTTCTCCGCTGGTATTGAGTTGGGTAGCGGTTTTACTGAGCAAACTGTTTGAAAGCAACAACGAACATTTACAATACAAAGCACTACGACCAACTTTATTAAATAGATTTACATGTTACATAAACAAATCTATACATTAAAAATATATACATTAAAACACGTTAGATACACTGTATATATTAAATTATACCTTATTATCACATATATAAATCGAAGTTCCAAATAGTTCATCAATAAAACCATTAAACACACAATAGAATAAAAAATATACCTGTTTGAAAGCAACAACGAACTTTTACAATACAAAGCACTACAACCAACTAAAGAGTTGGCGGCAGTACCTGCTTAAAAATACTATTGTTTCAACCGGATTAAACAGTACCTATGAGTAATATTAACGAATATCAAACGTGGATTTTGTACAGTGCGAAAATCGCAAACTGCTACACACCTGTTTAACGTGATTTGATACAACACGTATATAAGCATTTTAAAATAAGTTTATTATTCCAATATCATTAGATTGCTCATTCTTCTTTCAGAATCAAAACCTATCTGATTCAACACATTCCTACAGCTTATAAGTTATTTACAACAGTATTACTAATCTTCTATACAGTACAATATGGCTTAAAAACAAGTGAAAATATTAAAGATGTGATTATGATCGGCGAGTTATAGTCGTGTAAGTCTTGTTAAGAGAAAATATAGGACTAGTGGACTAGTGCATAAAAAGGAAGAGTATAACCAAGGTGAACTATTGAAATGAAAGTGTACGCATTGGCAGAAAGAAGCTACCAATGTGTCAAATCAAAATGATAACTAATTATAAATATATTAGCAGAACTATGATGCAATGAACATGAAGAATGAAAGATGATATGAACCCACAGGGTTACACATGTATATTTGTGGTGTCGGTAGACAATGATGATTAGTATTGGACATCGCCAAATGACTTTTTGTCTATATTAGGCCCGGGAGGTGTTCTGTTGCAGTCGGGTTGGGTATATATGCTCAGCAGAAAGACCTCTGATTTTGAGATGAAAAAATATCGAAGACCCCCTATTTCTTGGCAGCCAAATCCCAAAGGCCACCTAATTTCTCTAAATCTCAATGCAAAGACCCACACTTTTGCAAAAGAGTAAACTGAAGCATGATGATATTTTGTTGTTGCCTTCAAGTTTCATATAAATTCAATGTAACACCGATATTTAAGACCCCTTATTCTGGTTTAAACCATATTTAATATCCCCCATTTTACAAAACTTTAAGACCCCCCCCCCCCTCATTTTGAACTCACCTTGGAGCATACCTACACAAACCAGATGTTAGTGCCCCCCTCCCCAGCCACCCCCCCCCCACACACACACAGTAGTGCCCCCCAACCCCAGGCTTTAACCTACGTAAAACCCTTTTGCTCTGGAGTGACTTTCATGTGACTGTCCTAATGTTCTGGTGTGACTTGCAGCTGACTGTCCTAATGTTCTGGTGTGACTTGCAGGTAACTGTCCTGCCTGTGACGGCGCGCCAGGTAGACCTGGAGGAAGAGGACGAGTCGGACTCGGGGCGTGGCTCTAGCTTCTCCCTGCAGGAGGTGGGCGGCGGCGGGCCCGAGGCCGAGAGGAGGGGCCGCAGGAAGGGCAGGACCACCTCGGAGGTGTGAGGGAGGAGAGGGTTAGGTTGCACTTTGGTGGGGTTGGGGAGGAGGAGGAAGAGGCAGCTTGGATGAAGACATGACGGGAGGAGTTTCTGTTAAAGGAGGTGTGAAGGGGGAGTGGTTTGATTTTGGTTTTGGTGTGGTTGGGGAGGAAGGAAGCAGCTTGGATGAAGACATGATTGGTTAAAGTAGGTGGAAGAGTGCTGTAACATGACATTTTAAAGGCAGAGACATGAACACTTGTTTTTCAATGTCAGCGAAAAGTGGTGGAACTTTGAAACACATAAGTTTATCTACATGAAACTATTGGCATGATTACAGCATCAGCCTTGTTCTCTGGTGGGCAAGACCAGGGACACTCTTACACCTTATAGGCCTCTTCAGATATTGTACCTTTGGATACACAATCTACTAGCAGAGGGGAAATGATTAAGCTTGAGGTGTCAATCATGTTCCATGTTAGAGTGTGATTGGTCGGGACAGGGGAAGGTGTGTCTGGTGTACCAACAAGTGCATTGTCACTGGCGTAATAGTCAGTGAGACAGTGAAGGTGGATGGGCAGGTTTAGACTGGGTTTACAGCCATATAGACTGATTTAGACTGGTTTACACAAGTTAAGACTGGTTTACACTGGTTTAGACTGGACTATGAGAATAGGTGATGAACCAGATGCACCGAGTTTCAATTTGACAGCCATCTAGAAAGACAAGTATGTGCATTTGACTAACTGGATCAGAATGTTGATCTCCTTATATAGGAGTTGTGCCTTAGGAAACTTGCAATGTACAAGCAGACGTGTTAAATGCATTTTACTCATACACAACTTGAATGGCTTTGCTTATAGCAGTAGCTAGACTCTGGAGACCCCCCCCCCCCCCCCCACCGCGAGAGGTTTTTGGACCTCTTATATATGGCCTGTGATATGTAGAACTTGACAAACAGAGTTATTTTTGCATGGTTTATCATTGTTGTTATTGTTCGTATTTTGCGCACTTGCAGAGTTTGTGAAAGTCAAATGTGATACACAGACAAAACCGGGTGAGTTTGTAGCTTGAATCAATTTCTCAGGTGAGTTTTTGTGGCTTATTCTGACGGAATAATTCATGTTCACAACTCACCCGGTTTTGTATTTGTCTGTTCTCATGTTATTTCATTGGTTATCATATACTGAACATAATAACCAATGACATAATACATGAAAAAGAATGATAAAGTCTGTTTCGGCATGCTGTAGTGGAATAGCATCATGTTTATATGCCTATTTATATACCTCATTATACTGTTGTATTTATAATCCAGACATAATCTGAATTAGGTGTGTTTCGAGCATTGGTTATATATAATCTGAGCTTGGGTATTTTTTATTAAATATTTATGCAACATACATATAACGTCATTTGCCTATAGCTGTGTGAGTTTCATAATACTTATAGACGTATTTAGTAGTTTTCTTCAATGAAGATATGTTGACTTTAGCGTTCGCGAACAATAGGGAGCAGAACTCTGGATTCTACTGCTGCATTTTATGGGAAAATATGCTAGATATTCAATTCTAATCGTATCTTTCAGTTCTCCATAGCAGAACTGAGGGAAGACATTAGAATTAAACACACAAGCAACCTTGGGAAATACATTAGATTATACTATGTCAAAATAGCTTTTGTAATGGTCATAAATTCTATTTTTTTTAATTTGTTCTTGCCGATTTTTGTACTTGTACATGTAATTCTTACAATGGTCTTAAATTGTATTTTTGCTTATTTGGTTATGCCAATTGTTGTACTTGTAACTCTTATAAAAAGCACTGCTTCATAAGTATTTGTAATAATTCATGGAGCTGTCATTGCATGGTCTCTAAGCTCAATTGATTGTATATTATTGTATCTGCAATGTGCGTCAATGCACTCATTGTAACACACCACAAATGTCAACCCACAAGCTATTCAAACATATATCTAAATGTCTGTATGAATTTAATGCATTGGTCGCTTCCACGTTTACCACTTTACACCAGACCATTGGTTTCCCTCTCATTCCGTGGCTATGTCTACAGTCCTGCAGAACGTATATGCGAATTCAATAGGTGAATATTAGAAACATTTATGGTCAATGTCTGAACAGGATTTGTTATTGGAAAATGTACACGTACAAATGAAATTGTTGCAATCATTATATAATTAATGCAGATATACATTATTTTAAGTCAAAGATTTATTTCATGAATAGTATTAGAAGTATTACATGCAATGAGTACCACCATGATAGTCCGACAATGTACAAATATATTTTAATGTTTACAGCACAATTAATACTGCTTTTATAGTCAGCATACAAACACAAATATTACATATTATACATAGATACATTATTATAATGATTGTTGTTTTCTCTCAACGCTGATGTCTTGTATTGTCGTTTAAGGAGAACCAGAGAGATGTAGAAGATTTAACATGCTGCAATTGTTGTAATAAAACTGTAGACATCAGAAGTTTGACCACAAGTTTTGAATGAATGTGGATTTCAATTGGTCAATAGATGTTTCGAGTCCTACAGAGAAAGTTCTTTGAAATTTTGTTGCATTTTTCTTATATTTTCTAACATAGCCTGATTAAGACAATGCTTTGGCAGCAATGCCAATTTTATGTAACTTAAGAAATACACAATGTTAAAACAGAAATATACAATTGGGCTAGATAAGAAAGTAAAAGTTATATGTAAACGCCTTTAGCTAATTATTGTCATTGTAAAATATGAATTTGAAAAGTACAATGGAAATGGAATGGAATAAATTCATGTGGGTTTCTTTTGCACTATTACAACTGGCATTGATCTTTTGCTAAACCCATACGTATTTACCTTTGCAAGTACATTTGTATTTTCAACCTTGTCTGTCAGACATTCTTTTTCAAGCTGACGTCACACAGGATGAGAAAATGAAAAAGACCGCCTAATACACAAGGTCGAAAATGTTTACTAAGGTAAAAAAAACTATGGGTTTATCCAGATATCAATGTTATTGTCATGGTACAATGAAAGACTTCCACCAACTTCCATTCAAAACTTATGGCAATAATCAGCCAGTATTCTGGTTATGCAATGTAAACAGGTTTGTGCAAATAGTGTGTTTGTGCCCGCATTTTTTATTGACTATTCGCACTAGTAGTGCTGGTTTAGAGAGAGACAGAGGGGTGGTGAGGTGGTGATGCAGGCGTGTGTTTCCACTTTTTCTGCTGTTTAATGCTTATTACCATGCTGCTGATTTCTGCTCATTTTGTAGATAATGTTAATTTATAATACTGTTATGTAATGGTAAATCAATGGTAAATCAATTGGCTGACTGCTGTTTCATACAGGCTACAATTTCCTGGGTCAGAGAAACCCCATAATACTGTAGCCTCACAAAAATCACTGGCAGAATACCTTTAAGAAGCCCTTATATTTTATGGCAGTTCCAACTCATTTAAATAATGATACGCGCTCGATCCCCATACAGTAAATCCATGTTGCCTCAATATTGCTGATCTCGGATTACCTCGAAGGTGTGTACTGTTGTATTTTAATCAATATTGTTATGTGAATGACTATTTACTATGCAACTATAAAATGTGTACATTGCTATGCAAGTATTGACATATTCTATGCTTTGCCTCTTTGTGCAGTTGTGTATTAATAAGCAATAGAGAATCAAAGTCAAAGCTTTTGATCAGGATTTACACCAGATGTTTAGTTCTTGAGTGTCTCGTAAACAGCTTCAAGCACACGTGGTACTTTAACCAATGAGGTCTTTGGTACAATGTTTGTTTAGTATATTGGGTTTTCTTGTTTTTTTTTTTTTTGTGAGTATTGGACAAACATTGCCAGAAGACAAAAGCAATTCACACAGTTTGTATTGTTTTACGAGTTGTGTGCTCATTTGATATGTTGCAAAAGCAAAAGCATTTGTCAGATCTGGTATAAAGTAGTGGTTTTGGCATAGACATGATGCACAGGATTCCTACTTCAAAGTGTATAAAACTGGCAGTTCCAGGGTTTTGGAAAAGGGGTTAGGGGCACACTAAAGGAATCTCATGGGTTTTGTACACACGATTGATGGCAGATATGCCAAAAACCCTACAAAAATGAAGTATTTCGGTGGGAAAAGGGGGCGGGGGGCAGGGCGCACGCACCCTATATCCCCCTCCGGATCTGCCTTAGTCTTGGACAAGGACTCCTTTGCTATGTCAATAGTACACCCAAGTCCATTACAAACATTGTATCTTTCTTTTTCATGTAAATTCATTGGTTATCATGATGCAGCAATATCGAATAACCCGGAGAGGGTTATCACCCTTCTTCGAACAGGGTTGATATTATGGACATCATGTTTGTATTCAGCCGGACTACTCTATCACATTTTTTAACTGTTAACAGTCTTGTAATTGTTTAGAAACAATGATAAATATAAAGTTGGGTGCATTGTGTAACATGAAGTATTTTATCAGGTGAGTTCTTGTGGCGTATATGCCACAAGAACTCACCTTATAGAATAATGCATGTTACATACTCGTCTGGTATTGTCTCTGTATCAATGTGTACTAATTTTGGTCTTGCCACTTGATGCATATTGTGTAATCATAGTGGACGTAGATCTCACACAACTCCATACAACCTGCCTAGAGTCTGGAACAACCTCCTTACCCGCCACAGCGGAGACTGGTGTGTAGATTATGTTCCGTGCGACGTCACCAAATCCCACGTGGGATGGTGGAATCTTGACTATATTCAACATAGGCAGATCCAGGGGGTTGCCGGGGGCGCGCGTGCCATCTTTTCCCACTAAAAATACGTTATTTTCATAGTCCTTTTGGCATATTTGCTATCGATCATGCTGGATAGTGTGACAAGGATGCCAATGACCTGGCGTAGATGTAAAGTCTCCAGAGCAAGACAAACTGTGAAAACTACAAACTGCGACTGTAAATAAGCACATTTACAAAAAAAGGAAAAACATGAAATTCCTTAAGCGTGAAATCCGCTGAAATCTGCTGGTCACGTTCCCCTTTTCTGAAAACCTGGATCTGCCAATGAGTTTGCGATGCATTTTTTTCCAGCAAAGTGATACAGCACATTTTGTGATTATGGTTGTATAAAATGTTTGTACCTTCAAAATACACATGAATGAATGGACAAGTAACAGTATTTTATGGTACATATTGTTTTATTCTTTGTACATTTGCGGCCTTGAGCACTTAATCAGACCATGGGTTTGAGTTTCAAGGTCTGAGAAAGTTTCACAAAGAATGAATAGGTACCATGAACCCTGTCTATTCTCGTGTTTAGGGTGGTCCCACCTTCTCTGTGATATTGTCAATGCAGCCAACGGTAGTGAATAAAGTGTATTTTATTGAACTTGCTGTTGCTTTTTTGTTTAAACAAAACAATATACGTGATGGATGTACACTGTTCTACTGAGATTTGATAATATTGATACAATAACAATAGAACAGTTGCAAACAACAACAACGACAACGACAACGACAACGACAACGACAACAACAACAACAACAACAACAACAACAACAACAACAACAACAACAACAACAACAACAACAACAACAACAACAACAACAACAACAACAACAACAACAACAACAACAACAACAACAGCAGCAACAACAGCAGCAACAACAACAACAACAGCAACAACAGCAGCAGCAACAGCAGCAACAACAACAACAACAACAACAACAACAACAACAACAACAACAACAACAACACAAACAACAACTACAACAACAACCAACCAACCAACAAACAAACAACAACAAAACTGAACTGAAACAGAAAGGTTAAAAAAGCCAACGCTATTCACATAAATACACAATAACATGACCGACAAAACAGCACACGCGCAATATGGACGCCGTCACATCCCTCTGTTTCTATCGATCGGTGCCGCCGCCGCCACTTCCAGATTTGTCCTTCTGGATCAATAGTGCCATGGAGCGGATCCGGCGGCAGTAACGATCCACGGCGGCGGCGGCGGCGGCGGCGGCGATTGGTGCGTGTGACTCTATCGGTGACAAAGCCCCCGTCCCACGGTCACGATTTTAACTGGACAGAGAGAAGAGAGGAGAAATACGGCAGAACCTACCATTTAGACCACCTGTTTATTGTGGCTACCTCTCTATTGTAAGCACCTGGGTGAAGAGACCACCTCTGTAATGAGACCAACTTTATAATGAGACAACCTCTGCAAAGAGAGCACCTCTGTATTGAGACCATCTCTATGATAAGACACTTTTTGTGGTCCAGCTTTACTTCTACAATCAAATAAAAGGTTGAGCAACGTGAACCTCAATGAAAAGACTACCTCTCTATTGAGAACGCTTTAGGGCCATAAGGTGAGTTACTTGAGAGGTGTTTCTTGCAACGTGACTGCGACAAGAAAATTTTCGAACTGATAAAAAGTACAATATTGTGAAGAGTTAACTACGGCTGATTCGGCCTCAAATATTCAGGAAAGTTTGACACTAGCTTAAAACCCTCTTAAACGAGAGACGTGGGGCCCAGTCAGTCATTTAAATACATATAATTGTATCCATATTCAGCAATTATTTATGTGTAATGAACACTCTTCGTGCTAATGATGTGATTGGTCCATACAGTTATGTTTACATAGATGGACGTAACTTTAGATTTAGGCTGCATTTATGCCCTGTCGAAACGACAAAATATCTAAGACCCCCTAGTTCTTGGCAGCCGAACGCCAAAGACACATAGCTTCTATAAATCTCAAAGCAAAGACCCACACTTTTGCCAGGGCAAAAGAAAAAGACACCTATTCTGGCATGAACCATATTTAAGACTCCCATTTTACGAAAAATCAAAACACCCCCTCCCCCCATTTTGAACTCACCTTGAAGCATGGCTACCCAAACCAGATGCTAGCCCCCCCCCCCCCTTTCGCACCCCACCTGCACCTCTCAAGCACTTATGGCATTAGAGGCCTTACAATTACGTTGCCAGTATCTAACCAAGCTGTGTGAGAGATTATCTATCCTTACCATCATCCCAAGCTCGCTGCTTGGGATGATGGTTTCATTCTGGTCTCACAACCTTGGGGTCGGGAGTTCGAGTCTCGCCAGGGCCACTTGATATAGTCAAATGGAATCTTAGTGTTGTAAAACCTGTCTTCAGCTATATCTATCGTTGGTAGAAATATGCTTGCTAAAAAGACGTGAGACAGAGAGAAGTGTGAAAATGTTTCCGCAAGCATTGGGAAACACATGTATAAGTAAAAAAATTGGATCTGGACAAGTAACATTTAAACACTGCTTGCCATAAAGACAAATGATTATTTAGTTACCTAGCAAGCATATTGTGACATTTTTTCAGTAATATTTAAGGAAATAATGTTGAAAGTACTGTTGTGTTGATATAAATACTGGGAAGTAAATAATGAATGAGTTCACTTTTATGGTGAAAAACAAAATCAATCTGTTGTAAATTGAAAAAATAAAATAATAATATACCCACAACTTATTTTTTATATACTAAGTACAGGGTTCCCACATGTTTTGGACAGTTAAATTACCGACTTTTTCAATACTGAATGTGATTACTATTTGTGGTACTATTTAAGTTAACATCTTAATAAATATATGTTATTTATAAAAAAGAATACAATTTTTTCATAAAATTTTATTTTATTAAACAGTAACTTTGAAACTCAAACTACATAGCATCATTTACATGGCTTCGTGCACAGCCTAATATACTAGAATGGACTTCAAAGGAAGTGCCAAAGTTCAACAACTAATTCTAATTTCCGTTCATTATGATAAAAATGACTAGTAATGATGCGGACAGTTGGTGACGAATATTCATGTTTGATCTTGTGCTTGAAATATACTGGTACCAACACCTTACCAAAGGCTAAGCATGATTTGAATGCTACGGTGCTAATATTGCAGATGTCTAGGATCTTCTAGAGCAAACACCTTCTGACTTCCATCAACTGAAAAATAGAGTTGACAGCTCTAAATATTCAGATGATTAGTTAGGGCCTGATCATTTACAATTTGTTGGGGGGGGGGGTGTCAGGGAGATATTTGGAAGGTCTGAGAAGGAAAGTCTCCCCCCCCCCCATCCCAACATATATTACAAAATAAAAGTTCGACACCCCCCAGTAATTGAGAAATGAAAAGTATGCCCCCCTCACACTCCGTTCAAGTGAAAGTCATTGAAATCATACTTTTTCAAGATCCTGGAAGAGTCATTGAATTTTGTATTCATTGAAAAAAAAATGAAATTTCGTAAAAAGTCATTGAATTTTGGTTAAAATGTAATTTAAATGCTGTTTGTCTAGAAATAAAATTCTGTTATATTTGTGCGTGCTTTGCGAGAGACCCACATTAGGGTGTCCCATTTTTTGAACTTTTTTCTGATCGCAGTGCTAATTAAACCAAATTTCCCCTCAGAGGCCCACATCAAACAAAAAAATTTCAGTTCAATCCGTCGACGTTGTGACCCCCCACCCCCCCACCACCACCTTGAAGATCCGCCCCGTGGGACCCTTCTAGGGTCCTATATGAAAAAAATTAAAAATCAGCCTACAGTGTTCATTTTTATTTCAAATGATAGATTTTGATTCACAGATCACAGTTTATAAGATAACTAATCCTCTTTAGACAATATTTCATGATGTAATGACCCATTGAACGCTATGCCCTGCACGGGTATTATGGCAAATATGAGGCTTTATGGCTCCTGTGGCATGGTCAAACATTGTTATTTTGTGATTTGAACAATAATACTATGTTACATTATTGATAAGGATTAAAAGATGCACTGCTGAGTGATGTAGTCATAGACATCACTATCTGTTTTCAGTTTAATCTGTGTACACTGTAAAGGCACCTAGGTTCCTGGACGTACTCAGTACAGTATTGTTACACTGTCTCTGTACTCCTTTCTCCCAAGGTTTAGTTTGTCCAGAGATAACTTACCGAAATATTCATTCATGAAACAGGGCTTGACAGTAGCTAGTGTCCTGGTGTCCTGTGCACATAAAAACTAAGTCAGGGCATATTATATCTTAGGTTCATGTGTCTTGTTGGCATGTCGTTCAAAATACCAGTTCTTGCCATATTTTGCTCTTAATAACCAATTCGTATGAAATGTTGGTATTCCTTATGGTCGAACTTGTACATGAAGTTTTTCATGTCTGATCTGATGGTTAAGAATAAATTTATTAACAAAGAATATAGAATATAAA